>JAJPUD010001649.1:343892-377878 GCA_023553655.1 Myrmecobius fasciatus | reverse complement strand
GTAAACAGATAGTGTCCTTCAGCTGAGAAGTCAGCCATTCAGAGGACACAGCTTAAGGCAAAGTCATTTGATGAAATAACATGTCAAGAAAAGTAGCAGGAAAATATCACATATTATTAAATAATAAGCATCTGCTATGAGTCAGGCACTGTGCTAAGCCTCGAGGATAAAAAGGAAAATAAAAACGGCATTTATAGAAAATAAGCTCTTAGAGAGAAGGGTTTATTTTTCATTTGTGGGCTTTGCACTTGAATCCCAGATGCCTAGAATAGTGCCTGGCACATAGTAGGCATTTAATACATGCTTATTGCATTAGATTAGTTTGGGTGTAATATCCAATGGTAAGATCCAATTCTGTGACTCAGGAGCAATCAAGGTGTTAAGGGCTCAGCTAAGGATTTTTGTTGTTTACTTGTGACCAATTCTTTGTGACCTTATTTTGAGGTTTTTTTCTGGTTTTTTTTTTGTTTGTTTTGTTTTGTTGTTATTTTTTGGCAAAGATAGTGGAGTGGTTTTCCATTTTCTTTCCATCTTATTTTACAGATGGGGAAACCGAGGCAAACAGAGTAACTGACTTGCCCAGGATCACACAGCTAGTAAGTGACTGTGGCTGGAACACAGATCTTCCTGACTGCAGGCCTGGAGCTCTATCCATTGAGCCACCTTTGGTTTAGGATATCTCAAGTATATGAATTCAAGGAAAGCAGTTGTCTTTTTTTTGGATCCTTGAAGGGCTGACTGGAAGAACACAAAAATACAATTACATCTTCTTTCTTTCTCTCTCTCTTTCCCTTGGTGGTTAGAAAATGACTGCTTAGTTCTGACAGACTTATTTCATTTCTCATGATCAGTCTGTCTTAGGTGCTTACAGATAGTGGAAACTGATTTTGATTTTTTTATTGTGAGAGAGCTGTGGGTGAGACACGGAGGGGAGGCTTTCTGTCACAGTCAAAATCTTTTGCTTTTAAAGAAAGTGGTACCGCCCTAGGAAATGCAGGAAGGAGGCCTGAAATAAGGGAGCCTCATGGTCAGAAGCCCAGGAAACAGAAAGGCAGCGCCCAGCCAGCCAGTTGCCTCCCTCTCCCAGTTAAGGTCTGCTGATAAGGGCGTCTCTTGGTAAAGAGTCGGTTTGGGAGATAAAATATCCGGTGAAACAAGAATGTGTTTGGGGTTCTTTTGCTTATGTCCCAGCCTCCCTATCTTCCCTTTGGTTGGGGATTTTCCATGGCACTATCAAAAAATACAAGAACAAATTTGTTTGCTTGGTCTATGGTTCCAATGGACACATATTGTATGACCCACCTTAATGGGAAGAGCAAGTGAGGATCTTTTCCCACCCCTATTTTCATGGCTCGACCCATTCTGAGGGAACAGGGCTGCATCCTTCCTTCTCCCTGGGCCAAAAGGGAGGAAATGAATCAAAAAAAATATTTTTTTTTCCAAAATTTAAAGGCGGAGTCTTTTGAGCCTGCAGTTTTCAGGAGACGGTTCAACTCAAGCCCAGGACTTGTAACAAGAAGTCTGGTTCTGTGGGCTTGATTGATATCTGTTCTTAAAGAGCTTATAGCCTTCCCTTCTTCTCCCTCCCTCCCAGAGCCACAGGGCTGTAATGGCAGGAAGGATACTTCCTAGTTGTGGGACCCTTAACCATCACTTGCCTGTTTCCTCATCTGGAAAATGAAATTGGAATTCTAAACCAATACTTCTCACCTTCCTTCTTTTCTATCCCAGGGATGAAAGGGAATAATGCATGAAATTCTATTGGCCCCTGTAGGCCGTATGAGCTTCTCAAAGGTCCTTTCCATGAGAAGTATCTGGGGGCCACGGAAAGAGAGTTGGAGTCGGAATCTGAGGAAATGGGTATATTTATACACGTTTATAATAGTAAAGCCCAATATTTTAGCTGTTCTTCCTTGCTGGCTCTTACCCAGTCATTCTTCCATGGGACTTCCGAGCATCAGCACACAGATTGTGTTAAGCTAACAATAGTTAAGCATGATATTTTAATTGCTAGCAATGAAAGCAAAACTTTCAAAGATCCATGTGGATCTTTCCCTTTCTGAGAACTTTGTGGGTTGGACTCTGAGCTCTTCATCATCAGGAGGACATGATCCCTGCCTTGGATTGTTACTCATATTTGTGCTCAGTGTGCTGTCTAATGAAAATAATAGCTCATATTTATATAGCATGGCACTGTAAAAATATTATCTCATTTGATTCTCTCAATGACCCTGGGAGGAGCTGCTATTATGATCCCCATTTTACAGAAGAGAAAAATGAGGCAAACAGAGGTTGAATGGGTTTCCCAGAGTCACACCACTAGTAAGTTCTTGAAGCTGATTCCAGTGCTCTAGCCACCTAGCACCTTTAGAACAACTCTTCCTGGGGTAAGGGACTGACTCAGGGCCTCACAGGTAACAGGAAGCATCAAGCTAATGCTCTTTGTGCTGTCCTGGACCTTCTCCTTATGAGATCCAACTCAGAAGAACTTTGGTTTAAGGCAGCTTGGCCCAGCCACGGCAGGAGCCAAAGAGGCAGGGGCTGAAGATAGATCAGTTAAGAACCTCGGAGATATCTAGAGCAGTAAGTGATGAGACTCTTGGCCAGGCTTGCAACAGCAAAGGGAGGAAGAAAGGACAAATCTGAGAAATATTAGGGAGAGGAAATCTGTCAGGATTTGGCAAAAGGTCCGACTTAGAGAATACTAAATACTAAATCTGGACTGGATTGGATTGGATCAGAGGAGGATAAGGGGGATAACTGAACAGGCTGCCCACAGTTCACAGTCACCCAATATGGCAGCCCATACTTAATCCACCTGGCTCAGGGATGGGAATACGGTCCTGGCTTAGGGCAGAATTGTGGCGTAAACAGCATCCGTCCTCCCACTCTCTGGCCCTCAGAACCCATCCCAAGCAGCCCACAGCTGCTGATTCTTTACGTGGCCTTCTCTCCTTCCTCCAGAACAGCCTTTATCATGACTTCAAAGGGATGGCTTCCTTCTCCAGTGGGTACTGCTCAAGGTCTGCAGGAAAGGAAGCATTTTCAAGGTCTTTCTGTCCCTCCCTGTTTTAGTCACTGGAGGCTCTGGGAGCGGCTCACCATGGAAATCAGGGCTCCAAATGAGCACTTCTTGACCTGGTGCTAGGCAGGAAGGGTGGAAAACACCCACCAGCTGTGTGATGTTGGGGAAGTCACTTAACTTTTTTCCCTTCATTTGCCTCAATGGTAAAATGGGGATAAGAGTAGTAGTTGCCTCCCAGGTATGATGTGAGAATCAAATGAAATAAGAAAGTGTCATAATCATGTCACCTATTATGTTGCTCAAGGGCACATGGATGGTAAGTGGTAGAGTTAGGATTATAATCTCGGTTTTCAGACTCTCTATATTCTGTGTCCTTTCTTAGGACAATGGATCCAGGGCTGGGTCACAGAGTTATAGGTTTGAAGCTAGAAGGGATCTCAAGGGCCACTGAGTCTACTCCCCTCATTTTACAGATGGGGAGACTGAGGCATGGGGAGATGTAGTGACTCACCCAACGCCCTCCATCCTGCAGGGGTCTTGCTTTCTGCATTTGCCTTTCAAAATTTCTGGCCTTCCCTAGACTTTAACAAATAGCAAATGTTATTTTGTCCAAGAGCATTAAAGTTTTAACAGGCATCTTTAATACTTCCTGGCAACTGGGTGGCTCAGTGGATAGTACTTCAAATCTGAAGTCAGGAAAACTGAGTGCAAATCTAACCTTAGACACTTACAAGCTGTGTGACCCTGGGCAAGTCATTTAACTCTGTCTCAGTTTCCTCTTCTGTATAATGAGCTGGAAAAGGAAATGGCCAACCACTCTACTATCTTTGCTAAGAAAACCCTAAATGGGGAAATGAAGAGTCAGACAGGACTGAACAACAACAATTCTTTTGAAAAGTTAGAGATCCTCACTTTGTTTTTTGGATGGTTGAAGGATGACATCTGTGTGACTAAGGACAAAGGAAAATTATTTGTCCTGCCAGCACCATGGCTTCCAGGCCGCGGGAATTTTGCGTGCTGTTTCATATTCCTGAAAATTGAGAAGATTTTGGGGGGAGAACATTTGGCATCACTGAAGCCATGGTCTTTGGACACTTGTTTCATAGAGCAATTTTCTGTCTTCCTTAATTTCTTTCTTTTTTTCTTCCTTCTTTTTTTCTTTCTTTCTCTCTCTCTCTCCTTCCTTTTTCCTTCTTTTCTTCCTCCTTTCCTTCCTTCTTCCTTTCTTCTTTCCTTCCTTCCTTTGTTCCTCCCTCCCACCCTTCCTCCCTTCCTTCCTTCCTCCCTCTCTCCCTTTCTCCTTCCTTCCCTTCTTCTTTCTTTCTCCCTTTCCTTCTCTCCCTATCTCCTTCTTTCCTTCCCTCCCTCTTCCCTTCTTCTCCCTTCCCTTCCCTTCCCTTCCCTTCCCTTCCCTTCCCTTCCCTTCCCTTTCCTTTTTCCTTTCCTTTCCTTTTCTCATCTAGCTATCCCCAATTCATAGACTTTTCAAAGTCCCCATGCCCCACACTTCTGTCTCCCATTTCATCTAGAGCCATCTTCAGCAATCCTGTTCTATATCTGGCCACTAGACCCAGATGGCTCAGAGGAGAAAGTGAGGCAGATGACTTTGCACAGCCCTCCCTCTCTTAAATCCAATTCACTTGCATGTCATGACATCATCTCCCTCATGTCATGGTCTTCTTCAAGAATGAAGGACAAACAACAACAAGGGACCATCCCAGAGAACAGTCAGACATTTGACTATTGTATTTTCTGGGTGGTGAAGAAGAAACAGTCTAGAATTTGGGAACTGTGGTCCTTGCCCAGCTTAGTGGTGGTTTGTTACACCCTGATGATTAGCTCTGACAACTTATTCAATGAAGATGTAGATGTACCTACAAATTAATTTGCATTTCAACATGGGTGTCATGGCAAGAACACTATATTAAAACTGGATTTGACTTGAGTTTATACATTGTGCTTTGTGTGGACCCTTGATGAGTCACTTGCTTTCTCTTAGCTTGTTTTCTCATCTGTAAAATGGGAAGGTTGAAGTAAATGCTTAGTAAGGTCCTTTTTATTCACAATCCTATATCTATAAAGATCAAATTCTTTAATGGGGTGGGGATGGGAAGTAAATAAAGTTTTTGAGAGGCAACATGATACAAGTAGTGTGAATCAGGAAGACCTGACTTTAGCCCTTGCTTTGGCTGCTTATCAGTTGTGTGACCATGGGGCCAAGTTGCTTAATTTCTCTAGGCCTCAGGTTTTCATCTATAGAATGAGGAAGATAGATGAGATAACCTCAAAGAGCCTTTTAAACTCCAATTATATGATTCTATGGATTTCAGATGCAGTCAGTGAGGAGAAAGAGAATTTTTATTTTGGGGGGGGACGTACACATAAGTAAAGCAAAGATATTAAATTAAATGATCAACTCCTGAAGCATTATTGATTGGCTCTCAGACAGGAAGATCAGTAAGCAGTGAGATGGGGGAGAGTCCATAGAATTTTTTTTCACAATAGCAGCTAAATCTTGAGAATAGATGGAAAGAGAAAAGTCCCAAGTCAAAAACTTTCTTCTCATTTTATCTTGTGGCCAAAGGCTGAAAAATTTTTAATTCTTATTGGCAAAACAGATACTGGTTGAAAACGACATGCCCTTCTTGATAATAATCCTACAGAAGGGATGTGGGCATGTGTGTGTATGTGAGACAGAGAGATTTATACCCCTTGAGGACCTATCTACTATCTTCCAAATAAGAATACCAGCAGCCTCTACCTTTAGGAGTTGGCTAGGAGAAAGAATGGAGTCCATTCTAAGCATTGGGGAATGACACATGCAAATATACAGAGATAGGAGAAAACAAGATGAGACGAGGGAAACAGACCTAATTTTACTGGAATGTAGAGTAGATGAAGAGAAATACTGTGAAATTGTAACCTGATCATGAAGAGACAAATACCGGGCTATAAAGTTAATCCTGAAGTCAGTAGGGAGCCACTGACAGTTTGTGAGCAGTGTAATGACAATGATCAGATTTGTAAATAAGTTTATTGAAATTTGTTTATTTAATGTGTTTTCTCTTTTGATATGAGTAATTAAAAAAAATTATTTGTTTTTGCTAAGGCAGTTGTGGTTAAGTGACTTGCCCGTTGTCACTCAGCCAGGAAGTGTTAAGTATCTGAGGTCAAATTTGCCTGACTTCAGGGCTGGTGTCCACGGCACAATCTAGCTGCCCCATAAGTTATTTTTAATATCATATATAACACTTGCTGTGCCTTGAACTCTGTCTTATAAGGAAAACTAACAGTTAAGCAAAGCCAAGCAACAAAATGACATCTGACAGTGTTTGGGACATCCTGCACTTCACTATAGCTCTAACTAGGGCAAGAAAGCACAAGCCATCCTTAGTTCCTGGGACCAAGATTGGTCATTGCAAGTAACCTGATGGCCAGTGTCCCTTAATCATTATTTTGGTTGAAATACAGTCATTGTATGATGTTGCTCCTAGTTCTACTTATTTTGTCCAGGATCAAATCACACATGTCTTGGGGAATTAAATTCTGAGGCAGTGTAAAGAAGGATTGGACCAGAAAAAAGCTGGGAGACAAAAAGTCCTGGCAAACGTCAAGAAAGAGATTATAGTGAATCCTTAAATTAGGGTAATGGCTTTGGGCAGGAAGGATGAAATGGCTGTGAAAAATACATAATGTGATAGGAAGGGAAAGGGAAGAATCCAAGGTCTTTTCTACTTTCCTGGGTGACTCCCATAGGGGAGTAAGGAGCAGAAATAAAGGAGCTGGATTTCTTGAGGAAGATAGGAAATTCGGTTTAGGATGTGTTGAGTTTTATATTGTGACAAATATCTATCAAAAACCAAAATCAAAATGCCATGAAAACAATTGCAGAATATGTCACCACCATCACAGAGGTCAAAGAGTTAAGAGTAATGCCCAAAGGAATTATCATCTCTAGGTCAGCTCTGTGACCTGGAGCTATTTCAGGAAAATGTTGACAATCTTGCTTGGACAATCTGGCTCTCTCTACTTTATGCCTCATGGGATGTAAATAATCACAAGTTGAACAAGTGAAGTTGTCTCTGGTGGCAACCCATTCAGTATTACCATGAGCTGATGGTTCTGAGCCTGGAATGTTGCAGAATTATCTAAATGAGGTTCATGATCTCTCCAAATGAATTTGGTGAAATAAGAAAATGGGAAAAAGCCAAGTGGATGGAGCATGACGACTGTCGAGACAGGGATTTTTAGCATAGGGTTCATAGATTCCCATAGGATCCATGGATAGATTTCAGAGAACCCATGAACTTGAATAGAAAAAAAGGTCTCATCTCAATAGAACAGATTTCCTTTGTAATGCTACATACGAGATGTTTCAAACCACGTACTTTGGGTACACCCTGTATTTTACACATTTAACAGTTTTGAGAAAGTGTCAAATCAACTTCACATGACTTTCAAAGGGGTCCAGGACACCCCCCCAAAATGTTGAAGAACCCTGCTCTAGAGTCCATAGTTTCTGAACTTTTTTGATCACACAACCCTAACACTCATTTGTTATTTTCCTGATGAGTAAACTGGAGTTGAGTGGTGAGTGAGATTTTCCTAATGGCCTTGAGTAGGTACCAGGGGCCAGACTAGATTATAATTGCCTTAAGGAACCAATGTGGGCTCAGAAGGGGATGGGTTTGGAGCTTGTACAGCAGCAAAAAGGGGCTGGATGGGGGAAAGTATTGGGCTGATGTGAATGATGGATACATGTGGATGTGTGAGAGATAAACCTTATCCTTGACCATTCCGTCCCACCTTGTTGTTCACTTTTTGCAATGTAGAGGGGTCTGCCAGACAGACTGACACACTCAGACAACTTTTTTTTTTATTAAAAGCTTTTCATTTACAAAACATATGGGTGATTTTTCTACATTGACCTTTGCAAAAAACTTTTTTTTTGTTCCAAGCTTTTCCCCTCCTTCCCCCCACCCCCACCCCTAGATGACAGGTAATCTAATACATGCAAAATATGATAAATTATATGACAAGTCCAACATATGTATACATATCTATACAGTTATCTTACTGCATAAGAAACATCAGATCTAGAAAGAGAGAAGAAAAAAAAAACAACCTAAGAAGGAAAACAAAATGCATGGAAATATTCACAGAAAGCGTTAAAATGCTGTGTTGTGGTGCACATTCAGTTCCCACAGGCCTCTCTCTAGATGTATATGACTATCTTCATCGCTGAACAATAGGAACTGGTTTGAATCACATCATTGTTGAAGAGAGCCACGTCCATCAGAATTGATCATCGTATAGTCTTGTTGCCATGTATAATGTTCTCCTGGTTCTGCTGATTTCACTCAGCATCAGATCATGCAAGTCTCTACAGGCCTCTCTGAAATCATCCTGCTGGCTGTTTCTTATAGAACAATAATATTCCATGACATTCATATGCCATAATTTATTCAGCCACTCTCCAATTGATGGGCATCCTTTCAGTTTCCACTTTCTAGCCACTACAAAAAGGGCTGCCACAAACATTTTTGCACATGTGGGTCCCTTTCCCTCCTCTAAGATCTCTTTGGGATATAGGCCCAGTAGAAACACTGCTGGATCAAAGGGTATGCACAGTGTGATCACTTTTTGAGCATAGTTCCAAATTGCTCTCCAGAATGGTTGGATCTGTTCACAGTTCCACCAACAATGCATCAGTGTCCCAGTTTTCCCACATCCCCTCAAACATTCATCATTATCTTTTCCTGTCATTTTAGCCCATCTGACAGGTGTGTAGTGGTATCTCAGAGTTGCCTTAATTTGCATTTCTCTGATCAATAGTGATTTGGAGCAACTTTTCATATGACTAGAGATAGTTTCAATTTCTTCATCTGAAAATTGTCTGTTCATATCTTTTGACCATTTATCAATTGGAGAATGGCTTGAATTCTTATATATTTGAGTCAATTCTCTATATATTTTAGAAATGAGGCAAACTTTTAACAAATTTTATTGTACTCACAAGAGGAGAATTATTGCTAATAGGACCAATCTGGGTGAATTGCCTTCATATCTGTAGTAGATGGGGGGAGAGGGGAAAGGAGTATCTGTGCTTCTACTGAAGGCCCAGAGCCCCTCAGGATTCAGATGAATATAGAGTGTTAGCCCAAGTGTCAGTATAATACAAATGGGAAACTGCCCTATTATCTATAGAGTTGGGAAGTGGGGATATTGTTTAAATTATCTAATAAAGAGTGAATAACAAGGTCAGGGAAGGAATTTGGCTCTTAGTTTGCCAAGTCAAAAAGATGCTGAACAAGAAAGACTGACAGCATGATACTTAGTCCATATTATCTCCCCATGAGAGTGTAAGCTCCCAAGAGCAGAGACTTTCCCCCCTTTATCTTTGTAGTTCCAGAATCTGGCAGAGTGATGGGAAGTGGTGGTAAGACAGAGAATGTTCTAAAAGTGAAGTGAAATATGGCTGGAGACCACTGAGTCAGAAGGGGTCTAGCAAGGTATCCCTCCAAAACATAGGTGTTTCAATGTTCCAGTTACAAAAGGCTTATGGTCTTCAGAGATCTGGTCCAGGTGTGAGGGCAGCAGGGTAAAAGATAGCTACCTAGAAACTCACTGGCCATGTCTGAATATGTATGTATCCTACCTCTAGGATCCACCACCTTTCTGGCCTCCTAAGTTACAGTTGTTCATTCTACCAGACCTTTGTCATGGGGGTTACTTGTTTTCCCTGACTCTCCTCTCAAGGACTCTATCTGAAAATTCTAGGAAACTAATTTTTCCCCTTTTCTAGATGAGATGATTCTATAATACTATTCCTTCCTCTCTGCTTCCAAAATCACTTTAGGGACATAGTGTCACCCTACAAAGAAAACTTCCAGATCAGTGGAGGAAATTTTCAGACTGCTTGCATATCAAAATATAATTAAGAAATATTTGATTAAAATATACGTGGTTAATTTTTGGTTTTCTAATTATGAAGTCTGAAAGGATCTATTTGTATCTGAGTTAACATCACATAAAGTCTTTCAGAATTGTTTTTCTTTACAATTTTATAATCAATCTATAAATTCGATTTCTACTACCACTGGCAGGTTGGATTCCCAGAATTGCTACCTCTGGCTTCAGGTGCAATCCATAAGTGTCTATTCCTAACACTGGAGCTCATAAGCCCCCACTAGTGTGTTTCCAGTTAAAAATCAGTTAATGGGGCAGTTAGATGGTGCAGTGGATAGAGTGCCGGCCTTGAAGTCAGGAGGTTCTGAGTTCAAATGTGACCTCAGTCACTTAATACTTCCTAGCTGTGTGACCCTGCTTTAACCCCAATTGCCTCAGCAAAAAAAAAAAAAAAAAATCAGTCAGTAGACTCAATTAACTCTTAGAAAAATTGTTTAGTTATGTATGACTCTTGATGACTTCAATTGGGTTTTCTTGGCAAAGATACTGGAGAGGTTTTTCATTTCCTTCTCCAGTTTTTTTTGTTTGTTGTTTGTTTGTTTTTTTTTACAGATGAGGAAACTGAGGGAAACAGGGTTAACTGACTTGCCCAGGATCACATAGCTAGTAAATATCTGAGGCTTGATTTGAATTCAGGTCTTCCTGAGACCCAGCGCACTATCCACTGTGCCCCCTAGATGCCCAAAAAAGTTATTTAGTCAAATAGCATGACAAGAATAGTAATGATAAACAGCCACTCCTTCCTTCTCAAATCTGGGGCATATTCTCACAAGGAGGGAAGAAGGAAGAAAGAAAGAAAAAAGAGGGAAGGGAAAGAAGGAGGGGAGAAAGGAAAGAAGGGAGAGAAAGAACAAAGGAAGGGAGGGAGGGAAGGAAGAAGGATGGAAACATTTATTATGTATCTACTATGTACCAGACTGTGCTAATGACTTTACAAATATTATCTCATTTGATGCTCACAACAATCCTGGGAAGTAAGTCCTATCATTATCCCCACTTCACAGCTGAGGAAACTGAGGCAGACAGAAGTTAAATGACTTGCCTGGGATGACATATCTGAGCACAGGTCTTCCTGAGTCCATGTTCACTATTCTATGCACAGTAAGACCAAGTGGGCCAGTTTAGCTGGACCATGTGTGATGAGTCTGGAGTCGGAGAGCCATGTCTCTGATGAGCAGTTGTCAGGTAACTTTCCTCCTCTCCTCTCCAACATGTCTTCTCCAAAGCTTTCTGTTGCTTTTATTAAATGCACCTCAGCCGCTATTACATTACAAGACTTAAATCTCACACCAGTCATGCCCTGGCTTCCTTCCAGGCCGGGCAAAGGGCCAGAAGCAGCAGCGCTTTCCCTGTCAGCTCTGGGGTTTGGTTAAGAGTCAGCGTATTTGTTGCCAGATACAAATATTCCAGAATGTTATTTTGACCCCACTGGGGACTGCTGATAGCTTCTGTCTCTGGCAATACTAGCCAGGGTCTCTCCGAAGCCAGGGCTCTCCCAGTCAGGTCTAAAGGAGCCTAGGGTATATGTGGGGTGAGGAGGAGTGGGATTGAGGGAACAGAGAACTGGCCCAGAGCTCAGAAAGGAAGGAAGTAGTCAGAGCCTTTAGCTGCTGGCTCCCTAGGCCTCCTACCTTCCATCTTTCCAACTGGCAGTAGCCCAGATTGAAATGCCTCAGCTTTTGCTTCGACTCAATCTACTGGGTCCATGCTTAGAATACACTGGCCTTCCCACATGTTAGAATACATTCCCTTCTTACCTTTTTCTCACAGATTACTGCTCTTCCTTTAAAACTCAACTCAATCTCCACCTGCTATAGGGCCTCCTTCCAAAATTATCTTATATTTATTTATATTGATTCTGTGTAACTTGCTTTTGTCCAGAGGTATGCTTTAAATGATTAACAACTGGCTTTCTGGAGGGGGAAATGTATATTGAACACACTTTTAGGTTTAATCTGCATTTGTAACAATTTTCCCATCAGTTTTTTAAGCTTAGATAATCAACAAAACAACAAATCTGATTTATAGCATTTGCTGATTTTGGCAGTGGAAATACACAGAAATTTAACAATTGGCTCTCCTGTTCATTCCTCTTTAAGTCTCCCCCCCCCATTAGAATGTAAGTTCCTGAAACATAGGGGTTGTTTCATTACTTGTGTAAGGATTAGATTGTCATCACCCCCAATTAATCATAAAAGGTCCAGATATCTCAATTGAACAATCAGCACAACAAAAGTAAAACAGAGGCAAATAAGCACAGCAACATATGATTTGATAAATCCAAAGAATCTAGCAATTGAAGTAAGAACTCACTATTTGACAAAAACTGCTAGGAAAATGGGGAAGCAGTTTGACAGAAACTAAGGTTAGATTAACAAGAAAGGAATGCTGCCAGATCTATAGAAGGGGGAGAGTTCATGACCAAGAGAGAGAGAGACAGACAGAGAGAGACAGAGACAGAGATAGAGAGAGACAGAGACAGAAACAGAGAGGCAGAGACATACAGAGAGACAGACAAAGACAGAGAAACAAAGACAAAGAGAGACAGAGACAGTGGCAGAGTTAGAGACAGAGAATCACAAAAGATAAAATTGATATTTTTATTACATACAATTTTTAAAAAAAAGGTTTACTATAAGCAAAATCAACATAGCTAAAATTAGAAATGGAGCAAGTAAATAAGGAAAAAGTCTTTGTGGCAAGTTTTCTCTGGCAAAGATCTCATATTTCTAAGATATGTAAACAACCAATAAAAATTTATAAAAATAACAGCCACTTCCTAATTAGTAAATGGACAAAAGATTAAAAATAAGCACTTTCCAGAGGAGAAATTTTAGCTATCAACACCCATATGACAAAATGTTCCAATTTACTAATAATTAGAGAAATGCAAAGTAAATTAATTTTAAGATTCCATCTCTTAACTTATCATATTGGCAAAGCTGACAAAATGAAAAATGAAAAATGTTGGAGTGGCTGTGGAGAAACAGTCACACTAAAGCATTTTTGGTGGAGCTGTGAATTTGGTCCAGGCATTCTGGAAGGCAGATTTGAAGTCTGTCTCCAAAATTACTAATTTGGCTTATTCTTTGACTCAGTGATATCACTACTGTCTAAACTCAAAAGAGATAAAAGTAGAAAAGGACCCACATCTACAAAAACATTTAAAGCAGCTTTTATTTTATGGTAACAAAAAAACAAAGGAGTGCCTATTGTTTGGGGAAAGGCTGAACAAATTATATTCCATGAATATAATGGAATATTGTTGTTCTGGAAAAAAACAGGGGAGATTTCATTTTTTCCAATTAGTGAAAATTCACCTTTCTTCCACCTTTTAAAATTATTCCCATTATGTCAGAAGGTGGTTTGTAATGGCATGAGTCCTCTGAGATTGTGGTTGGTCTTTGTATTGATAAAAATTCTTACATCTTTTTAAAAGTGTTTGTGCTTACAATACTATTGCTATTGTATAAAATATTTTCCAGAGTCTTCTCACTTCGCTCAGCATCAGTTCATATAAATCTTCCCATATTTCTCTCAATCTATCCCTTTCATTATTTTCTTAAAGCACAGATAGAAAACCAGATACTTTCTCTGATCTCCTTGACATCTCAAACTTCTCTAAAAAAGAAATTATAGACCCAAGAAAATTCAGTCATTGCCATGATTTAGAACTCCTGGAATCCAAAAGAGAATCCAAAAAAAAAAACCCCAACAAAAAACCAAACTCCCCAAACTATGAATTGACTTCTACATTGAGCTTACTCAGCATTTCTCCCCCCAAATCCACACTCTTAGCAGCAAGATTACACTACCTGACCCATATGGGTTCACAACAAAACCCAATCCATATCCTGATACAACTTCCCTTCCTTTTTGCCGTGGACTTGCCAAATCCAGGGTCCAGAATTCTCAGCCAGGACAGAAAGCCCACTAGAAAGCTTGTTATGGAAATAAACAGCCTACATTGCAGTGGTCAGCCTTCTTCTGTCCTGTGAAAGATCTCTGTAGAACGGATAGGAACAGGATAAAAAGAGCTTAAAATTGCATTCAAAACCACATCCTGCTCCATTCCTCCTCCCCCCAGAGCCTCGGAAACCCAAACTAGAAAAATCCACATCACAGCACATTGTGGCAGCTCTCTGAAATCACTGATCAGGAGTGGGACAAATAAAGTCTTGGTGTCCCCATTGCCAACCCCTGCAGGAACTCTACCAAGCCTGAGGAAATTGTTCAACAACCAACTAGGGCCAGTTCTGATCACCAAACCAAGACTGTTGTGAGTCTTGTACAAGTCTGTGTAAAGGTTAGGATGGATGGACAGATTTCTGATATAGTATCTGCTGTAGGGTTTAAAATGTTTTTATCTAAATAAATTTCTTTTTACAAACTAAAAAAAATGTGAATTACCCACTGTGAGAGAAGGCAAAGATGTTTGGATTTCATTCCCCAAGAAAACAACATGTGAGGGGAATAAGTCAAAGAGTGATCAATGTTGGGAAGGGTAGAAACAGATAAATTAACATGGAAAATGTTAATAGCAGAAAGAAATATGGCCTCCAGCCCTTGTGCTTCAGACATCTATGAATAAATATTGCAAAACAAAAGAAAATGATCCATCACTTGATGAGGCAGAAGATCCCATGGAACATAGAACCACAAGATGCTACTCTTGAGTGGTTTAAAAAGAAACTGAGATTATGAAAGCAAATTTATGCCCTTAACAGCAATAATAATGAGTAGAATAGAAAAAAAATTAGAATTGGTGATGGCAGACCTCACTAAAGTAACCACAGAGTTCAACAGCCTAGTATTTCACAAAGTGGAAAATATAAATTTCCTCTTTTTTTTTTCTTTTTTTTTTGGCTGAGGCAATTGGGGTTAAGTGACTTGCCCAGAGTCATACAACTAGGAAGTGTTAAGTGTCTGAGGTCAAATTTGAACTCAAGTCCTCCTGATTTTAGGGATGGTGCACTATCTAGCTGCCCCCAAAATATAAATTTCCAAGGAAAAATTTATTTGACTAGAAGCTGTTGGGGAGACTAGAAAACAATTCTGTAGAAATAAGACTTGGACGTGTATGAACTGATGCTGAGTGAACTGAGCAAAACCAAGAGAACTTTGTACATAGTAACAGAAAGATCGTGTGATGATCCACTGTGATGGACTTGGCTCTTCTCAATAATGTGGTGATTCAAGACAATTCCAAAAACTTGGGATGGAAAATCCTATCCAGAGAGAGAACTATGGAGACTTAATGAGGGTAGAAGCACACTATTTTCACTTTTTTGTTTGTTTGTTTGCTTTTTCTTTCTTGTTTTTTTTTTCCTTTGGGTCTGATTTTTCTTGCACAATATGACAAATACGGAAATATGTTTAAAAGGATTGCACATGCAGAAGAAACTAACTCATGCTTCAGGTGGAGGTTAGACCCAATGGCCTTGAAGGCTCCTTCTAGCTTTTGGCTTCTTGCTAAGCACTCAGGCTTTATTTGCTGCAGTGGCCACATCCAGAGGGATGGATTTTATGACCTCAGGAAAGCCAGTCCAGTTCTTTGGAACTGCAGGTCAACCTTGGTTGTCATTGGCAGATATCCTGAGAAGCCTAGAAGTAAACCCTATTTCTATTCAGTTTGAGGGGTAGGAGAGGGAATGTGGTTTCAGTTTTTGTTGGTAAGTTCTTGGGGGTTTTTTTGTTCTTGTTTTTTCAAGAAGAAGAGCTTTCATGTCATTCCCCTGCTACTAAAAGCCTCTCTATAGCTCATGTAATTCCACTTCCTAAGATTACCTCTGGTTATTTTGTATAAGTTTTGTATGTACATAGTTGTCAATATTTAAACTAATTCAGACTATTCAGTAGAAGACCAAAAGCTGAAGCTGAAATACTTTGGCCACATGAGAAGAAAGAACTTATTGTTAAAGACCCTGATGTTGAAGGCAAAAAGGAGAAGGGGACAGTAGAGATGGAAGCCACAAACATGAGCTTGGACAGATTTCAGGAGACAGTGGAGGATAGATGATCCTGGCATTTGTGGTTTGTGGAGCCATAAATAAAATATGACTCTTCAACAACAACATAATTGTTTGCATGTTATTGTGTCTTATTATGTGAACTCCATGATGGCAGAAACGGTTTTTGCCTTTCCTTGCATTTTTTATAGCAAAGCACAGTAGGTGCTTGATAAATGTTTATTGATTAGTTAATTGATTGTTAAAAGGAGGAAGGAAGAGACTTATTCTATTTGGTTCCAAAGGACAGAATCAGGAGTGTTAGGTGGAAGTTATAAAGAGGGGAGTTTAGGTTCTACATTAGGAAAAATTCCCTAACAATGAGAAGTGACTGCAAGTAAAATGGGCTACCTTGGGATGTAGAGACCTCTTCTTTGCCAGAAGTCTTCAAGCAGAGTTTGGATGGCCAAATGTCAAGAAGGCATCAGAGGGGATTCTTAGTCAAATATGAATTAAATCAGCAGTCTTTAAAGTCTCTCCTAGCTTTGGGGTTTGAGGATTCAAGGAATGTCACCTGTGAAGATTCATTTCTCTTTGTCTTCATATAATGAGTAAAAAACAGTGAACACTTACTAAATACCCGTTATGTGTCACACAGTGTGCTAAGCACTGAAACTCTAAAAAAAAAAGACATGAGAATACCTGCCTTCAAAGAACTCACAATCTTGCATCAATATTCATTAGGGAAATTGGTCTATAATTTTCTTTTTCTGTTTTGGCCCTTCCTGGTTTAGGTATCAGCACTTTATCTGTGTTATAAAAGAAATTTGGTAGGACTCCTTCACCTATTTTTCCAAATAGTTTGTATAACAATGGAATTAATTGTTCTTTAAATGTTTGGTAGAATTCACTTGTAAATCCATCTGGTCCTGGAGATTGTTCTTAGGGAATTCATTAATAGCTTGTTCAATTTCTTTTTCTAAAATAGGATTGTTTAAGTAATTTATTTCCTCCTCTATTAATCTTGGCAATCTATATTTTTGTAAATATTTATCCATTTCACTTAGATTATAAAATTTATTGGCATACAGTTGGGCAAAATAGTTCCTAATTATTGCTTTGATTTCCTCTTCATTGGTGGTAAATTCACCCTTTTCATTTTTTGATACTAGTAATTTGGTTTTCTTCTTTCCTTTTCTTAATCAAATTAACTAAAGATTTATTTTGTTGGCTTTTTCATAAAACCAACTCTTAGTTTTGTTTATTAGTTTGATAGTTTTCTTATGCTCAATTCGATCTCTCCTTTTATTTTCAAAATTTCAAATTTGGTGTTTAATGGGGGTTAATTTATTATTTTTCTAGCCTTTTTAGTTGCGTGCCCAATTCATTTATCTTCTCTTTCTCTATTTTACTCATGTAAGCATTTAAGAGATAAAAAATTTCCCCTAAGAACTGCTTTGACTGTATCCCATAAATCTCATTCTCTTGAGTGAAATTATTGTTTTTGTGGTTTGTTGTTTTACCTACTCATTCTTTAGAATTAGATTATTTAGTTTCCAATTAATTTTTGGTCTATTTTTATACAGCCCTTTATTACATATAATTTTTATTGCATCATGATCTGAAAAGGATGCATTTACTATTTCTGCCTTTCTGCATTTGATTGTGAGGTTCTTAAGCCCTAATACATGGTCAATTTTTGTGTAAGTTCCATGTACCACTGAAAAAAAAAAGAAAATTACTTTCTATCCCATTCAGTTTTCTCCAAAGGTCTATCATACCTAACTTTTCTAAAATTCTATTTATCTTCTTAACTTCTTTCTTGTTTATTTTGTGGTTCAATTTATCTAATTTTGACAGGGGCAGGTTGAGCTCCTCCACTAGTATAGTTTTGCTGTCTATTTCTTCTTTCAGCTCTTAATTTCTCTAGGAAATTGGATGCTATACCACTTGGTGCATATATGCTTAGTATTGATATTGCTTCATTATCTAGGGTGCCCTTTAGCAAGATATAGTTTCCTTCCTTATCTCTTTTAATTAGATCTATTTTTGCTTTTGCTTGATCTGAGATCAGGATGGCTACCCTTGCTTTGTTTCACTTCAGTTGAAGCATAATAGATTTTTCAAAGAGCTCACAATCTAATAGGAGAAAACAACTTAAAAAGAAGCTGAAAATCAGGGTGGGGTGTGCTCCATTTTATGCCTTGGAGGACATAATGAAATCTTGAAGTCGGAATGGGAAATGAGTCCCTGGGTAGCCTCCTGAAATGGTGGAAGATCAGAGAAGAGTTCTCTAGTGTCTAAACTCCAGCATCTCCAATCAATCAGAGGGAAGGAGAGACCCCAAAGGGAAAGTGCTAAGAAGATGTAAGTTTAGGGTTATTTTATCTTGTGAAATACGGGATTTCTAGAGGTCATTAAACCCAGGTGACCAGCCAAGTGGAACAGTGTCAGAGACAGGATTTGAAAGCAGATCCTCTTGCCTCCAAGGTCACAATTCTGTCCTCTCACCTCAAGGCTGTAGAAGACAGAGAATAATATAGATTGATTTTTTTTTTAGTTTTCTTTTTCTCAGCAGAGATGCTAAGCCACACTTTGTGGAAGGATCAATTATATTTTAGGGGGAAAGAAAGCTGCTTCTATTGCAATTTGAGCAAGGGTCTCCTGAGGGCCTTATTGTCTGTGCTCAGCTGAATTACCAACTGCTGTGCGAATGTATTTCTAAACTTCCTCCCTCTTCCCCTAGAGCTCTTTACATAGGCACTATTTATCTTGGAAGGTCTATCCTGGTTCTAGATGGACAGCTACTGGTACCTTGGAGGGCCCAGATCCAGAGTGGCTGCTCTTCTTAGAATCTGAGTCCATAAAACACCTAGAGGCAGACTGTCTCCAGTCCCACCTTCTTGTTTTCCATAGGGAGGAGAGAATTGATTCTTCTCCATCCCATGTCCACTCTTTTGCCCCAGTCCACTCCCTCTCTCCTGATCCCCCCCTCCCCAGCACTGGACTTTGAAATGAAACAAATGGGTTGCTGGGTCATTTAATCCACATAACACTAAGAGGTAGGTGCTATTATCCCCATTTTTCAGGTGAAGAAATTGAGACTGTTAAATGATTTGCCCAGGATCACATAGTAAATGTCTGGGAACAGATTTGAATTCAGATTTTCTTGACTCCAGGTCCAGTGTTCTAACTGCCTCTATTAAAAGGGGCTTGAATGGGTATTGTTGCCCCAGGGTCCTTCTTTGCTTATCTGCCCAAAACATGGGAACACTCCATTCTTTTCTTGCGAACATGGATTCTAATGAACTCATGGATTGTAGCTTTGTCCATTCTGTTTTAATTCAGCCACTTTCATTTGCCCCATCAAAATTCTCACCCAAACTGACCACCACAAACAAATAGTACCCCCATAAGCATTCAACTAGGGTCATTATATTCCTGCCTTAGTCATACCCATCCCGCTACTCCCCATGCCCTGGTCCTCTCTCCTGCCGCCATCTGTGTGTCCCTCCCCCATTTCCCACTATTTTAGGACAATCCATCCCACTCTCCCCAATATGTGTTGCCTTCTCCTATTAGAATATAAGTTCCTTGAGGGCAATAACTTTCTCTTTTTTCTTTTTGCAATATTTTTACTGATATATCTTGTTTTTGCATTACCTAACTTTTCCCCTTTGCTTTTCCAAAGAGCCATCCTTTGTAACAAAGAATTTTTTTTGGTAAAAGAAAATATGGAAGAAGAGAAAAACAATCAACAAAATTACATCTATCAGAAAAAAGTCAAATATATGCTGAGAGAAATAATTAATTTGATTTTTTCAGCATATTCATGTTGAATTTTATTTTATTTTAATTAAAGTTTTTTATTTGCAAAACATAAGCATGGGTAATTTTTCAACATTTACCCTTGCAAAGCTTTCTATTACAAATTTTTCCCTCCTCCCCCTCCACCACCTCCCCTAGATGACAGGAAGTCTAATACATGTTACTTATGTTAAAATACTTGACAAATTGAATATGTGTATACATATTTATACAGTTATTAGGAGAAAAAAAACCTGAGAAGGAAAACATAATACAAGCAAACATCAATAGAGAGTGTGAAAATGCTGTGTTGTGGTCCAGTCTCAGATCCCTCCGGCCTTTCTCTGGGTGTATATGGCTTTCTTCGTCACTGAACAACTGGAACTGGTTTGAAACATCTCATTGTTGAAGAGAACCATGTCCTTCAGAATTGATCATTATATAGTCTTGTTGCTGTGTATAATGATCTCCTGGTTCTGCTCGTTTCACTCAGCATCAGTTCATGCAAGTCTCTCCAGGCCTCTCTGAAATCGTCCTGCTGGTCGTTTCTTATAGAACAATAATATTCCATAACATTCATATACCATAATTTATTCACTCTCCAATTGATGGGCATCCCTTCAGTTTCCAGTTTTTAGCCACTACAAAAAGGGCTGCCACAAACATTCTTGCACATGTGGGGCCCTTTTCCTCCTTTAAGATCTCTTTGGGATATAGGCCCAATAGAAACATTGCTGGATCAAAGAGTATGCACAGTTTGATAACTTTTTGAGCATAATTCCAGATTGCTCTCCAGAATGGTTGGATCCATTCACAGTTCCACCAACAATGTATCAGTGTCCCACATCCCCTCCAATATTCGTCATTATCTTTTCTTGTTATCTTAGCCAATCTGACAGGTGTGTAATGGTATCTCAGAGTTGTCTTAATTTTCATTTCTCTGATCAATAGTGATTTGGAGCAACTTTTCATATGACTAGAAATAATTTTAATTTCATCATCTGAAATAATTAACCCCTACTTTATTCCAATCAGTATTAATCATTCTGATAGAATCATATCAAAGTTCTGTATATAAGGCCCCAGAGCTGTGAGCTACAGATTCTAAATTTACTTGCTTAACTCTAGGAAGTTAACATAAGGCCCTCCACTCCAAAAAAAAAAAAAAAAAAGACTTGGTGGACTTGGTGACCAAGTCCAATGTGACAGAAATCACAACTACATGGAAAGTCCCCCAAGTATTTTTGTACCTCTGGACCAATCACTTGTCCAATAGGAGCAGGCAATCATTTTATGACCACTTAGATCATTGACTGTGATTGCTTGCACCATTTCCTCCTGCCCAAATTAAGAAGCCTCATATGTGAAGATATTTCTTGCTTCACTCAACTTGTGACCCTGCTGACATATTATTTTGCTTATTTTAGCTTATGTGTCACATGTCAATCAGTGGAATTATTCTATATTTGGCAAAGATGTTCTTGAATGACTGGACTTTTAGCCCTATAAAAATAGGGCCTTGCAAGGAGGAGGCATCTCAGATTGTGAGGAAGATCTGAAGTCCACTTTAATAGAGCTCTGGCTCAATCTCTTTTATTGTATGTAGGTCATTTTAATCCCCCCAGAGCAATGTCCTGCAAAGGAGTGGACAGAATGGTGTCTTTTCATGTTTTTTCTTTGGGATTCATGCTTGGAGTTCATTTCAAATATTTATATTTCTAGCACTTATTAGTGCCTGGCACAGAGATCACTAAATGCCTTTTCATTCACTCATTCATGTAAACTCCAATTTTGAGTTTTTGTCATGATCATTTGATTCATTGATAAAATTAGATCATAAAGTCATATTCTAAAAGCTGAAGGAGACTTTAGAAGCCATTTTGTCCATTTTGCATATAAGGAAAGTAAAAAGAAGTTAAATTTTAAAAAATTGATCCTATTCATAGAGGTCATACATTACAAGGGTGGGTTTTGAACCTACAAGGTCTGTTTCCAAATTCAGTGGTCTTTCTACTGCTTTAGAACACTGCTTCAAAGATCAAGCTAATTGTGACAAAGCAGTATCTCTTTGAGAGTCCCATTCATCCTAAATTAACTATATTCTAATAGCCAGAGAGGGTATCCTGGTGCTGCCTGAAACAGGATGGGTTTAAGAAGTTCTCAAGTCTTTATTCCCAGTGGCAATAGGGACCTTCAATCCCTCATCTTCCCCAAAATGGAGATTCCATCTGGCACTGTGAGCATTCAAGGTTACTATAAGGGAGCTAGTCTTGGGAGAATCTCAATAGGTAAAACTAAATGTAGGTAGCTAAAGCCGGATGGAGACTGGGGAATTTTCTTTTAGTGAGTCAGTCAACAAACATTTATTAAACACCTACTATGTATTTCCCAATGTACTAGGCACTAGGAATATGAAGACAAAAATTAAACAGTTACAGACCTGAAGGAGCTTTTATTCTATTGGGGAAAGCATGTATGAATGTGTATTTGCAAAATAAATATATTTTCAAAAATTGTAAGATAATTTCAGGGATTATTTATCAGATGGAGACATCACAGAATTTTAGAGTAGGAAGGGACCTCAGTGGCTATCTAGTCTAGCCCATAATCCCTAAAGAATCCCTTCTACAATATACACAAATTGTCATCTAAGTTTCTGCTTGAAGACTTCCTCTGACAGAGCTCACTACCTCCTGATGATTGATATGAAAACAAATGAGTGGAGAGGATCTGTTTTCTTTTTGAAGTCTCTTACCAACAACATATTACTGCAACTACTTCAAATAGTGAATTTATGTGTTTTTTGTCTTCTTTCAGCTTTGAACTTTTTTAAAAAAGAAAACTCCCCCTCTCTTTTTTATTTTTCATATCCTTTTGCAAGCCCCAGTCACTTCTGTGCTTTCTGCTTCCTGACAATTCCTTAAAGAGCTAAACTATTCTTTTGTGTCTGATGCCTTCCTTTCCTCTTCCTTTCCTTTTCTGTCATTTGATGATCTGATCTCATCTGTGGTATTTCCTGTGCAGTCACAATGTTGTTTGTTTTCAGATGTGCCTGTTTTGACTTCCTCATTGGAATTATTTGTGGACACCGCTGTTCTTGTTTCTGAATGCCCACCATCTCCTCCCTTCTTCCCTCCCAGCTACATTTCTTCTCTGGAATAGGATCAAGCCTATTTTTTCCCCTAAATTTTCCCATTCTCCTCCAATTCTCCTACTTTTAGGGCTCTCTCTCTCCTTAAGTGGCTTGGTCTAGCAGCAAACAGAAGTTGGAGGCTTTTGACTAAACACCATTCTCTCCCACCTCCCTTTAGGCCTGATTTTCCTTTTATTTATAAGGCTCTTAAATTTGATTGAGAACAAACAATGGGACAGAGATTTTAAGGAAGGGAAAGAGAAAGAAATAGCATTTTTTTTTATTATACCGGGCAGGCAGCTAGGTGGGCAGTGAAAAACTCATTTCCTGAGTTCAAATCCAGCCTCAGACACTTCCTAAGTATGTGCCCCTGAGCAGTTTGCCTCAGTTTCCCCCTAAATCAGTTAAAGAAGAAGAACCATTGCGGGATCTTTGCCAAGAAAACCCCAAATGCAGTCATGAAGAGTTGGACACAATTGGGGAAATAAAAAGTCTGAATGTGCTAAGTTAGGCACTGTGCTAAGCACTTTACAAATATTATCTTATTTAATAATGTCAAATCCCTTCTCTCCTAATACACATTTAGCTCAGCTGTGCCCAGAGGAAACCATTAGGTCTGAATTCATGTGGTTTCTTTTTCCTAAGTTTGTGGGGATCATAGCACTATTTCATCAGAAAAATCTCTTTGGTTCACACTGGAACCCCAGTCAGACATCATAGTGATTTGAAAAAATAATTGCTTCCTGTGTTTGTGTGTGTGTGTGTGTCTTTCAGAGTAACCATTCTTCTAGTTCTACTGCTTCCTATAATCTCCCTAAAGACTCACCCTCCAGCGATCAATATTCTAGAGAAAACAGTTTCACTTGAAGAACATTTGGCCAATACAGAAAGCAAACAAAGTGCTTAAAAGCAATAAGAAATGGGAAAGAGACAGAGAGCCAGCAAGGAGAAGGGGTGGGATGGGGATCGGGCTGGGGTACCAGGAAGGAAGTAGCATTATACCCTCTTGCTCTCCACATTCTCTCTCCCCCCTGCAAGTTCACAGGGTTGGCAGTGGCCATGGCACTATGAAGGGACCAGATTTCTTATCCTCTGTCCTGGTCATCCCAGAAAAATGCTACTCCTTAGCACTGCTCACTCCCTGCCTTTTATGAGGTTTCTGTTTCCCTGTCCTTTTGGGAAAAAGGAGGGAGAACAATCTTTTTAGGTACCATCCATGTTTTCATACCTCCCAGAGACTCACCTAGATAGACACTGGAGACTTGATATCTACTTGAGGGCAATGTCTCCAGTAAGTCATTAACCTTGTTACTTATCTGTTTATTCATTTCCAAGCCAGTGATTAGCCAAGTATCATTGGCTGAAGTCATGTAGGCTAGCATCCAATACTAATCCATCTATCCTTTAAATCATTCTTGTCTTCTCAATATGGGAATTGGGCTTCTCAATGCTTCAATTTTATCCCCTACGTCAAATTCGCTCATTCCCATGGAATAATTCTATTATTATTAATAATTATTATATAATTGTACATAATGTAAGTTAATATATTATCATACACAATAATATATGATATAATATATTGTAATAATAATAAAATGATAATTATTAAGAGTTCTCTCTTAAGAAGAAGGGAAGTTGAAAAGGCACCAACAATATAAACACAAATGGCATGTGGAACAGATGGCTTTATTCCCAACCAGAGTAGGGAATGCTAAGTAATAAGGAAACACAGAATGCTTAGAACAGAATTCAGTAACTTCTCCTACTATTACAATCAGTTGAGAGGGTAACATACTTAAACTTGCCCATTCCTTGGAAGAAAATATGGGGAAAGAGAAAAGTCATCATTAAATACCTTTCTTGCCATTTCAGGAGATGCACTGACATGCTTCTGGCTGTGGAAGATCAGAAAGGTAGGAAGGGGGCGAGGCTGTAAGGAGTTTGAAATGTATTTAGATTAGAGTTGTCTCTGGCTATATCTCAGTTCTTTGAGATTCAGAACTGCACTAGCTCAGAAGGAAATAAAAATGAGACAAGTGAATGCCGATAAAGCTCTGACCTAGGATAGTGTCAGTGACTCTACCTTCCAGTTTTTGTTTTTTTAATGAATTCTCCAGTACAATCAAATTGGCCTTCTTGTATTTATACAAGATATCCCTTCTCTCATCTCCTTTGTTCAGCCTGGCCCCTCATTCCTGAGATGTATTCTTTCCTCAATTCTACCCTCTTTTTTTTTTTTTTTTAGCTCAGTCCAATTTTTATTTTTTATATAGGGTCCTTTCTAATCCTTCCCCATTAATGCCTTCTGCTTCCAAATCAATCAATAAATATGTATTAAGAACCTAGTATGTGCCAGGGGGTATGGGATGTTCGGGGAGGACTAGCATCTCTAAGGTAATGGCTTGCCCTTTTCAGGGTTATTCATCCACCCTTAGTGTCCACCTGCCACCCAACTCTCACCTGTGGCTCCAAAAAGTTGGGGCAGGATCAGTGGCCACATCCCAGCCCAGATGGACTAAACCAGGCTGAAGGTACAGGAGGAGCCTCAAACCCATCTGTGAATCGGGGGGTGTCTATGCCAAGCACGTGAAGACTTTCCTGGCAGAAGAGGCAGATGTGAACAATGTGTTCCAATGGGCCACAAAGGCAGCTAAAGCAGCCATTCTGGAAGGCTTAGAGCCTGGTCAGACATCACAGAAGTCCGCATCCCAAGCTATCACCAGCTGTCCTGATTTTTGTCCTGCCACTGGACTTCAATGCTTCTGGAAGAGAAAGTAAGGCTGATAACTTCATACAACAATGCTTCCCTTAAATCCAAATAGCAGGTGAGTCAGAAAACAAAAAAGACCATGTATCAGGCACTCTGCCAAGCACTGGGGACATAGGAGGAGGCTGGGAACAGTCCCTGCCCTTAAGGGGTTTATAATCTAATGGAGGAGGCAAGAAGCCACCACAGACGGACAAAGAAGCTCCATACAGGACAAATGCAGATAATTAATAGAAAGAAGAGCACTGGAATTAAAAGGTATTGGGGAAGATTTCTTGAAATGCATGGGATTTTAGTTATAATTTAAAGGAAGCTAAGGGGGACAATATTGGAGCAGAAGAGAGAGAGCGTTACAGTGATGGGGGACATCTAGAGAAAATATCAGTAGCAGAACCTGCACACACAACTAGTAAGCGTTGAAGGCTGACTTGAATTCAGGTTCCTAACTCCAGGTCTGGAGCTCTATCCACTGAGCCACCTGGCTGCCCAGAGATATAAATATATGTTGGTTATGGATTATTTTTTTAAACAAAAGAATATATAGATATTCTGTTCTGAAGAACAGAAGTCCAGACATTTCTCCCCATATCACCTTGGTCCCTTGGAATATAGGAGTTCCTAAACAATTTTCCCAGGCAAATTTACTTCCAAATTCAGCATAGCTGGTGATGCCATATCCTCTTGGCTCTTAAGGCAGATAGGTGGCACAATGGATAGAGTGACAACCCTCGAATCAAGAATAATTGAGTTCAGATCTGCCCTCAGGCCCTTAACTCTGTTTGCTGAGCTTAAAATAAACTGGAGAAGGAAATGGCAAGTTAGGCCAGTACCTCTGCCAAGAAAGTTCCAAATTGGGCCACAAAGAGTCAGACCTGATTGAAATAACTGAGTGACAACAACAAAACTGTAAACCTAGATCTATATGTTCTGAGCCCGTGAATTTCCTGTCTTTACCATCAAGTTAGCAGATCAAAACCAATTATAAAATTTCTGCCTGTGGTCCATATTAGGGAGCAGGGACCTTCGGTTATCAATCACCACTCCCTTCTGGAAAGAGATTTCCATGTGGGCAGGCAGTAGGCTTGGCCAACTGCTCACTGGCAGGTGATGGAGCTCCCATTGCCCAGGTTTCTGTAACTATGGTTTTTTTTCTTCCTTATCCACTTTTCAGATAAGAATCGGGTGTCTTCTTACTTATATCTCCATGCTTGTTATCTTACTGGGAACAAGTGGTAGGTACAATGGTAAAGAGTGCTAGATCTGGAGTTACTAACGGGACCTGGGATCAAGTCATGACTGCCATTTCCTCTCTAAGTTAATCATTTTAATTCTCTGAACCTTGTTTCTTTAATTTATTTCTATCTTTGTGCACTTAGTGTCTAGGATAGAGCTCAGTGTGGAGCAGGCCATTTTGAGAAAAATGTTTTCTTGACTTAACTTAGATTGAATAAAATGCTAAAGGGAAGAAGATTGAGTTTCTGGCCTCTTGTGGCTTTCAGAATTCACTCTTTTGCCTCAGGCTGGAGATCTGCCCTTTCTGTTCTAGGAAATGGTTTGTTCTCTTCAAAGGCTCTTTCTACTCAAATCAAGAGGCTTTTTAGTTAAATGCTGCTTTGTAGGCTGGAGCTATCACATAAGGGTGACATCAGAGCCCTCGGTAATGACATTTTGGCTCATTTAGCAAAATTCAAGATCCACTTTTAGGATTATTTTAAGGCCCTAATAAGATGGGCTTCATGCTCTGTTTCCCACAAATTCAATCATAAATCATTTACCAAAGGCCTGAGTAAATGGAGAGAAAATGTCTCAGCCTTGCTGGTGACCAGATGTTGCAAACGACTTTTTGAGTTTGGAAGTCAGTATCTTGGCACTAACTTTCAACTGGCTTATGTGGCCCCCTTTTCTCTTCAAGTATTTGTTGCAGGATTCTTAACCTTTTTCCATAATATGGTCCCTTGGGCAGCTGGGAAGATGAAACCTATGGAACTCTCTTCAGAATTATATTTGAAAGTAATTGAAAGAAATGCATTAAGTTTGAGCTTTTTCTCTCCAAGCACAGAGATGGTAGAGGAAAAATTGCTCCAACTGTTGGAGGAATATTTTATATTTCTATTCTTGCTATATCCTCATAACAAAGATCCTGTTGTAAAGCTAATGGATGTTATTCTGTTGAATAAGAGTTGGTATTTAATATTGGGATAAATTCACCAAAATGGGGAACTCAAGCCATTAGCATTAGAAAAAGTCCCTTAACCTCTCAGGGATGCCCCTAAACTCCTGATGGGAATGTGTAGCCAGCTATGCTCTAGGCAGCTGACTTGACAAAGAATGGAAATTGAGTTAAGAATCCTTAAAATTTAAAATAGGTATTTAATAGGTATTTATGCAAACCCAGAAGGATTCTCTATTCTTTTAAACAGTTCTTTTATTTTCCTCTTTTTCTCAAAATGATTGTTTTTTCTAAAATGATTGTTTCAAATCTTCTCTTTCCTAAAAGTCTCAAATCTTCAGTCACTCCCCTGCTGTTAGTTAATAATCTCATCCATTGATATCAACCCCAATCACAATTTGTTAATCTGAACAGCAGTATATGTGTGTTATATATGTATATGCATATATGTAAATAAAAAAATCATAGGCAAAGAAGGTACAAATTAATCGTTGTAGGCAAGATTATTTAGCAGCTAAGTGGGGAAGAAGGAGGTACTTGCTCTGAAAACTGGAAAGAACCAGAGATTTCAAGAGGGGGAGTTGAGGAAGGAAACCATCCATCAGCAAGTAGAGTGGAGACCATACTTGAAAGTTGTCTACTTATAAAGAGGCAGATATCAACAGCAGGGGAGAGAAAAAGCAAACTGAGCTAATCCCATATCCTTGAAGTTTTGAGATCTTTGGCATTAAAAGATGGCTGGCAGAATATTGGATATACAGTAATAATACTTTGCATTTATATTGTACTTCATAATTACTGAGTCCTTTCACAATATATTATCTCATTTGATTATTTCAATGATCCTGTAAGAAAAATAGGTAAACTTTGAGCATATTAATCTAGAGCCAGGAGTTTTTCACCTTGAATCCAAGAATGTGTAAAAATATTTCTATATATATATATGTGTGTGTGTGTGTGTGTGTGTTGCTTATGTGTATTATGTAGGGTATGTATGTATTATGTGTTATGCTTATGTATATTTACATGGATCTGTCTAGATGTGATTCACAGGGAGGCAGGACTGTCTAAAGTCTCTTCTATCCATCCTTCTCCAAGGGAGATTTTGCTTCTTTCCAGAGGGGAATAGGAAAATGGCACCCCAAGGCTAGCAACTCTGCTCAGAGAGATGTGAACTTACTGGTCTAGAATTGTATCTTTTTCCTCTTCCCCCCAAAATAGTATTAGCCTTGGGGAAATAATTTTAAAAGAATTTTTTAAAATTTATTTTCATTACACATTGCTTTATGAATCATGTTGGGAGAGAAAAATCAGAGCAAAAAGGGAAAAACCATGGGAGAGATTGAAAAAAAAACAGAAATAAGAAATGAACATAGCATGTGTTGATTTACATTCAGTCTCCTTAGTTCTTTTTCTGGATGCAGATGGCATTTTCTGTCCAAAGTCTATTGGGATAGCCTTGGATCACTGAACCACTGAGAAGAAATAAGTCATTCAGAGTTGATCATCGCACATTCTTGCTGTTATTGTATATAATGTATTCCTGGTTCTGCTGATTTCTCTCAGCATCAGTTGGTGTAAATCTTTCCAGGCCTTTCTAAAATCACTTTGTTCATTATTTTATAGAACAATAATATTCCATTGCTGGGGAAATAATTTAATTTTTAATTCAAGCTGAATTTCTGGCCACTATATAGTGTCCTAAGCTATATATTCAAGGCTAGAATTTTCATGATCAAATGCCAGTTATATATAAATCATTCACAGTAAATGGCAAATAAATCTATTTATCTAAGCTTGTAATCAGTCAATAACCATTTATTAAGTGATTACTAAGTAACTGCCAGGCATTTTACTAAGGCTGGGGATACAACTACAAAAAAAAAAAGAAAAGAAAAGAAAAGAAAAAAAAGAAAAAGGACAAGCAGAGGATTCACTGTCTTCAACGAGCTTATACTCTAAGATGGAAGATAGCACACAAAAAGAAGCTGAAAGACAGGAGGGGAGAGGAAAGGTACCAGGGCCATGATGGAAAAGTTCAAAATAGTGCAGTCAGGTGAGTATGAAGGTGTCCTTGCTTACTCCAGCATAATATTCCTCTTATAGAGCCTTTGTAATGCTGAATATTTTGTTTTGTTCATTTAGAGACAAAATGAAGGGAAGAAGGTCACAGATTTCACCAGACGCCAGAAGGGGATCTAGCACATAAAAAAGCTTAATAATGCTTGATCTAGATCAAATGAAATAATAAGTGTAAAGCACTTTGTAAACTTTAAGGAGCCATATCAATACTAGCTATTATTATTGTTATTATTATCTCCTCATTTTTAGGACACTCTTGTTTGACCCTGTCATCCCCTCAAATTACAGTCTTGTATTTCATCTCTGTTTCACTGTCATACTTCTAGAAAAAATTATTACTTGTTTCCATTCTCTTCCCTACTCCCACCCATACATATTTCTTTAATCTTCTGCAACAGGACTTGGACCTCATCATTCATCTGAAGCTGTCCTAGGCAAGGTGGCTCCTGATCTCTTAACTGCTGGATTGGATGTCCATTTTTCAATTCCTTAATTTTGTTGATCTTTCTGGTCTCTTTTGCCTTTGACATGCTGTTGACCATCTTGATCAGATAAATCCTTCTGCAACACTCTTGGGCACTCTCTCCTCCTGTCTTGGTTGACTGTGACTCGGACTCTCTCTTGGCTCTCTGATCAATCACTTGGTCTCTTTTGCTCAATTATCTCAACTCTTTTTCGTGAGCTTATTGAAAGACTATTCAGGGTCCTCTTATTTCCTCTTGCAAGATGTTCTTTCTACATCCTGTGGGCAGATTCCAAAGATGATATGACATGACTCAAGGGAGGCTGCCAACTTAGGGAACAGAGTAGCTTGGTTTGGGAGGAGCATTTCTGGGGCACGGCTTGATAGTGAGGAAGAACAGGCACTTGGCAGTGTGTGGGGCAGTGGCCACTAATCCAAAATAATTCTAATAGATGTTTCTCAGAGACAGAGCAGAAGGCACTTGATTCAATTCCTGCAGGAAAGGGGCATCACTTTCACCAATATACTCTAATGAAGGGAAGCAAAGGACAGACAGCAGAGCATGGTTTTTATACCTTGAAACAATTTTCACCCCATTTTGGGCCCCAACTGTCCCTGACTTAATAACAGGGCTCACAGTCTGTCTTGGGAACACACTCCATGGTGGAACAAGAACAGGGAGACTCTAGATTACAAAGTGTTTTATGTGAGATTAAGCAAGGGTACAAGTAAAGGGGATTTTCCTAGAATTATAACCCCAAATTATTTCAGGGTCAGTTTTCTGAGATGACCTCACGTCCTCTCCAGTAGCTTCCCATTTTAGTATTGCCACCATTGACTTGAGACAAATCATATTATTTGCTAATTCAACTGAGACATCAAACTTTAGTTCAGATGATTAATTGGCTCCTGAGAAGAGTATTTCTGATTTAGCATTGTTAACTCTGCTCACATATGGTGAGCATTTCGTGTCCCTCCTTATAGATCCAGTGTTAATAGTTAGTCTGCAAATTCCAGCTGGATCCCCTGTTTGCTGATCAGTTTATAATTTTGCCGGATATAGAGCTTTCCCTTCAGCTCTTTGCTGTATAATTTTTTGCCTTCCCTTTTGGAAGGGAATTTTATTCATCTGACTAATGTAATCAAATTTTATCCATCTGACTAATATAATCAAAGACTATATAAATGGCTGCCCAGTACCTACTGGTTTTTGCCTACCATGAAACTATATTTAGCATGTATTAAATGGATTATTAAATGTCTCTGCATATTAATAAGTATAACTGGTAGCAGAACATATCAATGAATCCTTGGACAATTTTTTAAATTTCTATCCTGCTGGAAAATTGTAAGTTCAGCATTTCAGTAAGTTGCTCTGGTCTTGAGCTGACTTAAGTGAGGAAGAGCTTCTAGGAATCAAGAATTCGATATAGTCCCTCTATGTTCTGCTCTGATAAGGCCACATTTGGAGGACTGTGTCCAGTTTAAGGTGATACATTTTAAGAAAGACTTTGATAAACTGGAAAAAGTGCAACAGGAAAATAAAAGGAACTGGCTGATCTCTTCTGAGGATTGCTTGAAGGAAACAGAGATGTTGAGCCTAGAGTAGAGAAGGTTTAAGAAGGGCACAAAAGCAGCCCTTAAGATCAGAAGCTTAGGGTTGTTCTGCTTTGCCTCAGATGAGAAAATCCAAATCAATGGGTGAATGTTATACAGATGAATATAGGTTTGATGTTAAGCAAAAGTTCCCATTAGGATGGTCTTAAAGCAAAATGGGCTACCTCGAGAAGTGGCGGTTTTCCCTTTCAATGAAGGTTTAAAGGCAAAGATTAGGTGACTTTTAAGTTATAACAGATACTTCCTAGCTAGGTGACTCTGGGCAAGTCACTTCACCCTGTTTGCCTCAGTTTCTTGATCTGTAAAATGAGCTGGAGAAGGAAATGGCAAACCACTTTCATATCTCTGCCAAGAAAATCCCAAATTGGATCATGAAGAATCAATGAAGACTGAAACAACTGAACAACAATTAAATTATAACCCTTTTAAAATTATTCTATGTGTGTATGCATACTACATAGAACATATATACACCATGTAATATGTATTTATTTATATGATGCATATAATATAGATATATGTGCATATTTAGCTTCTGTGTAATATGTATTATAGTTAGTATTCTTTTCCAGGTAGGAGTGGGACTAGGTGGATGCTATGGTTCTGTCCAACTCTAAATTCTATTATTCCACGATAATCTTCCCAATATACTTAATATTCCAGCCAAACTGAGCTACCACACCCAAAAGAGAGCTCAGTGTTCCATCTTAGTTTGTATGTTCATTCACACTTTTTTTCATTTTGACTCTCAAAAAGATTTTATTTTTAAAAAACTCTTTGAAAGCCTTAAAGAACTATTTAAATACAAATTATTATTATTTCTCTTCCTTCAAGACTCAGGTCCTTTTTCCTTCAAATAGTCAGTAGCATCTATTTAAAACCATCAGCAAGCATCATATGTAATGGGGATAAACTGGAACCATTCCCAATAAGATCAGGGGTGAAACAAGGTTGCCCACTATCACCATTACTATTCAATATTGTATTAGAAATGCTAGCTATGGCAAAAAGAAAAGAAAAAGAGATTAAAGGAATTAGAGTAGGTCATGAGGAAACCAAATTATCATTCTTTGCAGATGATATGATGGTCTACTTAGAGAACCCTAGAGAATCAACTAAAAAACTATTAGAATTAATCCACAACTTTAGCAAAGTTGCAGGATACAGAATAAATCCACATAAATCATCAGCATTTTTATACATCACCAACAAAATGCAACAGCAAGAGATACAAAGAGAAATTCCATTTAAAATAATTTTCGATAATATAAAATATTTGGGAATATATCTGCGAAGGGAAAGTCAGGATCTATATGAGCAAAACTACAAAACACTCTCCACACAAATAAAGTCAGATCTAAACAATTGGAAAAATATCAAGTGCTCTTGGATAGGTCGAGCGAATATCATAAAGATGGCAATACTATCTAAACTAATCTATTTATTTAGTGCTATACCAATCAAACTCCCAAGAGATTATTTAACTGACCTAGAAAAAATAACAACAAAATTCATCTGGAAAAAGAAAAGGTCAAGAATCTCAAAGGAATTAATGGAAAAAAATGCAAATGAGGGTGGCCTAGCTGCACCAGATCTAAAACTATATTATAAAGCAGTGGTCACCAAAACCATTTGGATAAGAAATAGAGTAGTGGATCAGTGGAATAGGTTAGGTTCACAGGACAAAATACTCAAATGACAATAGTAATCTAGTGTTTGATAAACCCAAAGACCCCAGTTTTTGGGATAAAAACTCACTATTTGACAAAAACTGCTGGGATAATTGGAAACTAGTATGGAAGAAATTAGGCATTGACCCACACCTAACACCATATACCAAGATAAGGTCAAAATGGATTCATGATCTAGGCATAAAGAATGATATTATAAACAAATTAGAACAATGTAGGATGGTTTACCTCTCAGACCTGTGGAGGGGGAAGGAATTTGTGACCAAAGAAGAACTAGAGGTCATCATTAATCACAAAATAGATAAGTTTGA
>JAJPUD010001649.1:303609-325129 GCA_023553655.1 Myrmecobius fasciatus | reverse complement strand
GCATTTCTATTGGGCTTATATCCCAAAGAAATCATAAAGGAAGGAAAGGGCCCCACATGTGCAAGAATGTTTATGGCAGCCCTTTTTGTAGTGGCTAGAAACTGGAAATTGAATAGATGCCCTTCAATTGGAGAATGGCTGAATAAATTATGGTATATGAATATTATGGAATATTATTGTTCTGTAAGAAATGACCAGCAAGATGATTTCAGAGAGGCCTGGAGAGACTTACATGAACTGATGCTGAGTGAAATGAGCAGAACCAGGAGATCATTATACACGGCAACAACAGTACTATATGACGATCAATTCTGATGGACATGGCTCTCTTCAACAATGAAATGTTTCAAACCACCTCCAACTGTTCACTGAAGTAAGCCATATACACCCAGAGAGAGGGATGTGAAATATGGACCACAACATAACATTCTCATACTCCTTGATTGATGTTTGCTTACATTGTGTTTCCTTTACCTGATATATTTTTTGTGTAGATAAGATTTTTCTTGCACAACAATGATAAGTTTGGAAATATGTATACATATATTCGATTTGCCAATATATTAACATAATTAACATGTAGTGGATATCCTGCCATCTAGGGGAGGGGTGGGGAGCTGGGGGGAAAAATTTGTAAAGAAATGTATGTAAGGGTTATTGTTGAAGAATTACCCACACATATGTTATGCAAATAAAATAAAAAAAAGTTTAAAAAAAAAAGAAATGTGGATTTCAGAAAAACTCTTATGAACTGGTATAAGTGATGTGAGCAAAACTAGAATATCATATTCAGTTTTATTAATATTATATGATCAACTGTGAATAACTTAGCTATTCTTCAAAATACAATGATCTAAGACAATTTCAAAGTTCTTATGGTGAAAGATCTAAGACAATTTCAAAGTTCTTATGGTGAAAAATGCTATTCACCTCCAGAGAAAGAACTGATGAAGTCTGAATGCAAATCAAAGTATACTATTTTCCACTTTCTGCAATTTTTTTGGTCTATTGGATTTTTTTAGTGCAAGATGCCTAATACAGAAATATGTTTTACATGATTGCACATGTATAATTTTTATCAAATTGCTCACCATCTCAGTGAACTGGAAGGAGAGGACGGGGGGAAAATTTGGAGCTCAAAAATTTTTAAAATGAACATTAAAAATAATTTTACAGGGGCAGCTGGTTGGTGTAGTGGATAGAGCATGAGCCCTGAAGTCAGGAGAATCCGAGTTCAAATCTGCCCTCTGACACTTACCCTGACTATGTGACCCTGGGTAAGTCACTTAACTCCAATTGCCTCAACAATAATAATAATAATTTTACATGTATTGGGGGAAAATATTATTTTTAAAAGAACTAGTTAGTTAAATTATCATGTCTTACAGAAGGCTTTTATGGATTGCCTCCCTCAGCATTCTCTTCCTTCTGATTGGAATAATGAAGATTGGAGTATCAAACTCTTCCCAAAGCTTTCACTCTGTATATGCTGCTCTGTCTGGTTTTAGCTTCACAGAACAAGAGGTCTTCACATTGGATGCCTTCTGGTGTCCCTCCCGCCATTCTTTTCTTCCTCCTATTTGTGTGTTCTTTCCTTCCATTAGATTGTAAGCTCTTTGAAGGCCAGAACTGTTTTTTTTTCTTTTTATTAAATGTATGCTCAGCATTTAGTACAGGGCCCAACAAATAGAAGATGTTTATTGGATTAGATTAAATTCTATATATTGGTAATCTCCTACCCATTAAAATCACTTTGAATTTGTTTTCTATATATTTTATATTTCCCTATCTGTTTATGGAGATACAACTGGATGGCTCAGTGAATAGAGCACTGGACTCGGAACCGAAAGACCTTAATTCAGATCTAGCCTCAGACACTCACTAGTTGTATGAGCCTGGGCTAGTCACTTCAGAAGGAAATGGCAAATGTCTTTAGTACCTTTGCCAAGAAAACCATGAGATCATGAGGAGCCAGACATGATCAAACAACAAGAATCTGTGTACATGTTGTTTTCATCAAATAGACTATAAACTCCTTGAGGGCACTATTTCATTTTGCTTCTTGTAAACCTACTGCTAGTAGTTCATTTATTAAGCATCTATTATGGGTTTGACACTGTGCAGGGAACCAGGGATTGCCAAGATCCCTCAAACTAGATCCAAGCCAAGTCAGCCCTATTATAAATAGAGAATTGTGATAACTCTCATTTAAATATTTCTTAATAATTACAAAGAAAGCTCTCTATCTCTTTGTCTTTTCATCTATCTACTTATTATTTCTATCTGTACTGTCTATCTGTCTATTCTGTCTGTCTATCTGTCTAACTATCTATCCTCTATCTCTCTATCCAAGACCAAAACTCCTGGGAGCCTACTCCTATGAAAGATTGAAAGCTTAGGATCTTTTACCAAGACTCAGAGCTCATCCCAGACCTTGTCTGGGGACTTCTTCACTTCAATCCTTTCCTTTCCAGAGTATTAGAAATAGAATCATATATTTAGAACTCAAAATTCCAAAACTCTCATTTTATAGTCAAGTAACCAAGATCTATAGAGGGTCAATGTGAATTACTCAGGTGCTGGTAAATGATAGTGTCCAGATTCACACCCAGACCTTGTGAGTTAATAATGCTGCCTTTAGACACTCACTATTAATTCAACCCTTTCTTCCCTTTCCCCAACTACCAGGAGGAAATTTTGGATTTTTTAGTATATTTGATATAGTTTTTAGTTAGTTTCTCAAGAATTTTTTCCTACTTTAAATCTCTTCCTGAAAATTATCCTTTTGTGTCTTATATTTACAATAAACAAAATTTATTTTTAAAAACAATTTTTTTTAAAAATTCTGAACTTAACACTAAATAAATGAGCATTTCCATATGAGTAGTAAGAGAGAAATATATGACCCTTTAACCTCCATTCCCTCATCTATAAAAACACAGAGGCAAGGTGATAAGAGTTGAGTAGAATGCTAGGCTTGGAGTCAGGAAGACCTGAGTTTGAATCCTTCTTAAACACTTACTAGCTGTGTGACCCTGGATAAGTCACTTAACTGCTATTTGCCTAGTTTCCTCATCTGTAAAATGGGCATAAAAGTAGCACTTGCTTCACAGGGTTGTTGAAAGTATCAAATGACATAACATTTAAATTAAATTAAAGCACATTGTGAATGGTAGCTGCTGCTGCTGGTGGTGGTAGTCATGTGTTGAAAGAGGGTGACTTTGGGGTTAGGAAGTTCTGCTTTTGACACATACCAAGAACAAGACATTAAATCTCTCTGAATTTCAGTTGCTCATCTGTAAAACTGGAGAGGCATCATGGCACAGAAGATAAAGACCTAGTCAAGAAGACCCAGGTTCCAGTCCTTCCTTTCATGCCTATAGACTGAATCATTCTAGGCAATTCTCTTAAGATGACTAATTTTAGAAGAGTGGCTTTCTTTGATGGAGGGAGTTCTCTAACAATGGAACAAAAATTTCAGGCCAAAAAAAACTGGGTATAATAAGCTTCACAGAGCCTATCTCATAGCATTGTTGAAAGGCTCAAATGAAAAATGTATACTATGCAGACTCTACAGACATATGTATCTATAAATACATATATGTGTGTGTGTGCATAAATATACATATATATGTATTAGTAATAATTAAGAAAGCCAGGATACTCTCTACTGGGTCTGTATCCCAAAGAGATCATAAAAAAGGGAAAAGAACTCACATGTGCAAAAATGTTTGTAGCAGCTCTTTTTGTAATGGCAAGAAACTGGAAACTGAATAGATGCACATCACTTGAGTGGCTGAATAAATTATGGTATATGAATGTTATGGAATATCATTGTTCTATAAGAAATAATGAACAGGCAGATTTCAGAAAAGCCTAGAAAAACTTACATGAACTGAGGCTGAGTGAAGTGAGTAGAAGCAATAGAACATTACACACAGCAACAAGATTATGTGATGAACATCTGTGATAAACTTGGCTCTTTTCAACAATGAGATGATTCAAGGCAATTCTAATAGACTTGTGATGGAGAAGGTCATGTGCATCCAGAGAAAACTATGAAGACTGAATGTGGATCAAAGCTAGTATTTTTACTTTTTTTTTTTTTTTTGTAAAGTTGTGGTATTTGGTTTTTTTTTTCATATTTGTTTTTTTTTTCTTTTTTGTGTTTTTCCCCTTCTGCTAGGATTTTTCTTGTGCAGAATGATGAATATGAAAATATGCTTAGAAGAATTGCACATGTTTAACCTACATAGGATTATGTAGGATAAACATTTGTTTATATAGTTACTACATAATTATGTCGGTTACTACATAGGATACATTTTTTACTTACTGCCTAGGGGAAAGGGAGGGAGAAAAAACTGGAACTTAAGGTTTTTCAAAGATGAATGTTGAAAACTATCTTTGCAGATATTTGGAAAAATAAAAAGCTATTATTAAAAAAAAAGAAAGAAAAAAGAAAGCCAGGTCTTCTCTTCAGACCTATTCTTGAAAACTAGACTTTTCATCTGAGCTCTCGTCTGAGAAGAGGAAAAGGGATTGTCCAATGGGGGCTTAAGGAAGGCGGCAGAACTGCAGAGATTTCTGCTGAGGAAGATGTTGGGTAATATATTCCTTTGGGAAATGAGAAAAGGTCTATATGAGAGAGAGTTTAGATCTTGGTAGGAAGCCATGGGAGGGCAGAGGGAGTTGAAAGGAACCACACCAAGTCCTCCCATAGGGCAGGCAGGAATCCAGATGCCCAAGGAGACTCCCTTTGTAGGAAGAGGTACCTCCCTACTTCTGACTGCTCCTGGGGGCTGGCAAGCTCTCTTGTAGCTTGACATGATTAAATTCAGGGACTGACATGATATCCCTAGTTATGAACAGGAAAGAAAGGGCTCTCCCATGCCCTGGTAAGAGGGAAGCAGGTGAGTCTCCAGACCTGTAGCCACTCAGATTAAGAGAAGATGTATAATAGTAAGGAATTCATCTTGTTCTCCCTATAACTCTTTATCTTTCCCTCTTTCTTTTGCTTTGTTGGAGATCCTACTTCTATCCTGAAATGATCAATGACATGTGACTCTGCTTAACCAACCAACCAATCAACAAGCATTTATTAAGTGCCTACTGCATGCTAAGTGAGAATACAAATAAAAAAGTGAGGCAGTGGCTGGCCTCAAGGAGATTACATTCTACTCTTCCCAAGGAGAATTAAATGCATCTGACTCTACTTCATTTTAATTACATCCATTTTGGCAAATAATGTAATATATCTGGGCCTTAGTTTACATAAGTGGCACAGTGGATAGAGCACCAGACCTAGAGTCAAGGAGATCTGGCTTCTAATCTGTCTTTAGACACTTACTAGCTATGTGACCCTGGACAAATCACTTCACTCTGCTTGCCTCAATTTCCTGAGCTGATGTCCATCAGTTGGGGAATGGCTGAATAAGTTATGGTATATGAGTGTAATGAGATATTATTGTTCTGTAAGAAATGACAAGCAGGCTGATTTCAGAAAAGCCTGGAAAGATGAGCTGGAGAAGGATCTTTGCCAAGAAAATCCCAAATGAAGAGTCAGACACGATTAAAATGACTGAATGACAGCAGCAACAACAAAAACGAGATCTTCCAAATGTGCAACTAAGATCTTATAATTCAATTCGACATACACTTACTGTGCACTTAGCTTTGCCAGTCACTTACTCTTTGCCAGTAGCTGTCCTAAGTGCTGAGGATATAGTGGAAAGCAAAAGGCAATTCTGCTCTCAGAGAGCTTACGTTCTAAAGAGGGAGGAGACAACATGAAAACAAGTATGTTCAAATAAGTTATAGACAGGAGAAAAAGGCTATAATCAGTAATTATCAATTAGTTGGGATTTGAAGGAAGCAGGCGGTAAAGATGAGAAGGGAGAGCATTCTAAGCATGGCAGCCAGCCAAAGAAAACGCTCAGAGACCATTGAAGGAGCTCAAGAAACAGCAAGGAGACCAGTGCCATTTAATAGAAGGTTATTGATGGGGTGTGGAGTATAAGAAGGTGTTGGGAGGGCAGTCTCGGAAGGGCTGTGAATGCCAAACAGAGGATTTTATATTTGATCCTGACAGTGATAGGGAGCCACTGCAGTTTATTGAGTAGGGGTGACATGGTCAGACCTTTGCTTTAGGAAAATTACACTGATGGCAGAGTGGGGAGTGGACTGGAGTAGGGAGAGACATGAAGCAGGCAGATCCACCAGCAGCTACTGCAACAGCCCAAGCACGAGGAGAGGAGGATCTGCACCAAAGGAGGGGCATTGGATAAATGTTGCAAATGTGAAATCAAAAGATCTTGGCAACCCATGATTTAGTGGGTGGTATTGAGGAGTCAAGGATGACCCCTGGGCAGCTGGGAAACCAAAAAGTTTGAAAGCCTTTGAAACATACTCTATGATGTTGCCCTTCTTGGAAACAGGGAAGCAGGGAGGGTTTGGGAGATTTTGGATGTGCTCAGTTAAAGATGTCTACAGGATGCTCCCAGATGTCTAAGACAGTTGGAGAAGTGGAACAATGAGCTAAGTGCTAAGAAGGCAAAGAAAAAGTATTTCTTCCTCAAGAGGAATTCATGGTCTAAAGGGGAAGACAACGTGAAAATAACTACGTGTGAAAAGTTAACTATAGGATAAACTGGAGATCACTCACAGAGAGAAGGGGCTAGAATTAGGATTGCTTGCTTCCCTAGGAGACTGAGCCAGAGACATTTGAAATTTGGTCAGGGTGGCTGGAAGTAGGGCTAGCTCTCAGGAAAAAAAAAGAGAAATTGTCTTTGGCTCCTTTCTTGGATGGGCAGCCAGGTGTTACTGCAGTGCACAGGGAGGCTGGCCTGGAGGTAGGAAGTTGAGTTCAAATCTGGCCTCAGATGCTTACGAGCCAGGTGACTCTGGGCAAATCATTTATCACTGTTTGCCTTGGTTTCCTCATGGGTAAAATGGGCTGGAGAAGGAAATGGCAAACCATTCCAGTATCTCTGCTAAGAAAATCTCATATGGGGTCACAAAGAACTACATATGACTGAAATGAATGAGCAGCCTTTCTCCCCTCTCAGTGCCTCTCCCTTCCAGAGGCACCCACTTCCCTCATAAAGTCCTCCCTTTTGTCTAAGACAGCCCAGTGTATTCCCTACTTGGAAGCCATGCTCTTGAAATTCCCTTCTCTACCCCTTTGTACAGCCTCACTACCCATCACAACTTATTAGCTTTGTTCCTCATTCCTACAGGAGCATGTTCTTTGCCTCCTGATGGAAGTTGAAAGGACAATCAATTGGCGTTCTTGTTGGCAACCTTGGACAGGTCCCCTCATTGGAATCAGCTTGCTTTTCTGCAGATGAGGAGGATGGGCTTGGATAGATGAATGCAAAGTTCTCTGTAAGCTCTGATTTTTGATGTACTGATACTTTCCAAGTTAAAATCCTGCCATCACCCTGATTTCCAGACCTATCTCACACCGGAAGCTCCCCAGTCTCTACACTTGAGCAAACTGGAAAGTATGGATAACCTTTGAACTTATTCTAAACTCTCTCCCTTCTATGTCTTTATTCTCATTGTTCACCAAGATATGTCTGGAATATTCTCTCTCCCCCTCCTTTACCTTTTCCATTCCTTTTTGTTGGTCTTTATTCATTTTCAATCATAAGTGATTCTTCATGAACTCATTTGGAGTTTTCTTGACAAAGATATTGCCACTTCCTTCTCCAGGGCATTTTATAGAGGAGGAAACTGAGGTGAACAGGAATAAGTGAATTGTCCAAGGTCACACAGCTAGGAAATGTTTTGAATTTAGGAAGATGGGTCTTCCTGACTCCAGACCTGGTACTTTACCCACTGTACCACCTAGCTGCCCAATTCCATTCCTATCTATCTATTAAGCATATCATTTACCAATCACAATGCAAAAAAATTGTTTTCAATAAAGGGCTGCTAAAAAGCGATTAAAAATTAATTAGAGACTAAATAACTTAATCCTAAAGAATTGTTAAAGAACAAACTAGGTCACAGTGACCTATGTGTCCTAGACCTAATTGTCAGAGGTAGTATTTGAACTTGAGTTTTCCTGACTCCAAGCTCAGTGCTCTACTACACCACTTAGCTGCCTATAATGACTTGTCTAGTCACATATAAGGTAATCTATCCTTTCTGCATTTTTAAAAGATGAAGGCTGGGGAAGGGAACAAGGTGGGATTTCTCTATAAAGACTTCCTCTCATGTGTGATTAAACATTGGAGATAGTTCTGGGTTCTGCACTAGCAGAACCCATTCATGTTAGTCACCAGATCTTGAATTTTTCAACCATTGCAACTTTTAAAGACCACCTACTAAGTGCTTCCTCAGGGATGTAGGCTTTATCAGTGAAAGAAATACCCAAAGAGATGAAATTACAGATCCTGTGGCTAGGAGGGATAGTAGGGGGAGGGGATAAAGGATAGTAGCAGCTGTCACCCACCCACCCTTCTCCTTTCTTCCCCTCTCTTACTCCTTCTCTTTCCCCCCTCCTGCCATTTCTGGACATTTTGTATTCAGAGTCATCTGACCTACTTTGGGTGAATCAGTCCTATGTCAGGGTAAATGGAGAGTAAAATTACAGAATTACTGTGGAACCTAAGAAAGGATTCAAGATGACCTTGGTAAATTGTGGAAGAAGACACACACAGATACTTGGAATGTAATTCAGTTAGAGCATACACGACAGATCAAATGAAAGATGAAACAAGAGACCAAATCGAAGAGTAAAAGTAATGGTTGTAGCACATCCAGCCAGAAAAGATCCAGAAATCAGAGTGAATAATAGTGTGGAAAAACAAACCATCAATATAATGCTGCAGTGAAGGCAAGGGGAGGGGAAGGAGGAGGGGGCAGGGATATACAGTTTGTGACTGTGAAGTTCTTCAAACAGCTGAGAAGGGAGGAAGAGTCGGGTCTTTCTCCCATTGCCCCTAGCGTGGGTTGGGCCACTGGAGAGAAAAATGTATTCAGTTCAAAATCTAAGAGCACTTGTATAAAATACTTAGAGAGGGATAAGTGAACAGCCTAAGAGTAAACAGGTCCCTTGAGAACTTGTATGGGAATATATTTTTGTAGTAAATAGAGAGGACATAACTAGCCATTTTTGTGCCTGAGGAGGGCAGCATGAAATAAATCCTCAAATTGGTTCTGCGACTGGCAATGTGAAAAATCACACAAGAATTAAGAAACATTCAATTAAGGGAGAGGGAGAATCTGTTACTATAGTGACTCAAAGGATAAAATGTCTGAGTTAGAAAGGTCATCCCCCATATACATGCATAATATACACATACAGAGTTGGAAGGAATCTCAGAGGTCATCCATATATTCCTCTCACTTCATTTTATAAATGAATTTATACAAAACAAAATCATTTATAAAATTATAAAAATTACTAAAATTTGTTGCATTGTGAAATTATAAAAGCATCTCTACAAAGCATTAAAGTTTGCAAAGTGCTTTTATAACTACCAGCTCATTTAATTTGCACAACAATCCTGGGAGGCAGGTGCTATCTTTATCCCTATTTTACAAATGAAGAAACTGAGGCCCGAGGAGATGAAATAATTTGCCCAAGGTGGTAAAAGACAGAGCTGGGATCTGAAAACAGGTATCTATACTCCCAATTCAGGAGGCTTTCCACTGTGTTATGCTGCCCCAGTGAGCATCCAGTGAGCTGCTCCATAAGATCTATAATTTTATGCTACTTCTGTTCCTTGTTGAGAAAGATGATGCTGGGATTATTGCTTATTCTTACTTGAGTGAAATCCTTCTGCTTTCAGAGGGACACAGGAAAGAGACTCCTACATGAAAAGGAGAGAAGGAAGGGATAGCCTCAGCAAGGAATAGGGTGGAACAGGTTGGGAACCTCTTTGTGGGATGGAGGCAAAGGGAGCTATCTATAATCTATTATCCCCACAACTGTCCCATCTTCCCAAAATATGACAATATTTGAGATCCTTCTTCTTCTACTCTGCTAACGAAGTGCATGTATTAAATGTCTATACTCTCTAAGTTTTCCCCCATGGGATAAAGCCTCAGTGTCCCTGTGTTTATTATGACTCTGGTAATCAAGAGATGTGTCAGGCAGCTCTCCATTTCTTTGTGTTGTTCAGTCATTTTCAGTCATATCTGACTCTTTGTGACCCCATTTGGGGTTTTCTTGGCAAAGGTACCGAAGTGGTTTGCCATTTGCTTCTTTAGCTCATTTTACAGATGGGAAAACTGAGGCAAACAAAGTGACTTGCCGAGGTTCACACAGCTAGAAAATGGCTGACTAGATTTGAGCTCAGGTCTCTTGACTCCAGGCCCAGTGCTCTATCTACTCCACCAACTAAGTGAACTATCCAATTCATTCATTTCATTGATAAAAATGTTAAACTGCAAAAGGTCAAGGACACATAGATCACTGGGGTCTGTTGTTGCAAACCTGTGGTGGTGATTGAATCATTAGCATTCACTCTTTGAGTTCAGTCATTTAACCAGTCCTATATTGATGTAATTGTATTATTGCCTAATCTGTATCCTTCCAACTTCTCCACAAGAATACTATATGCTATATTATCCTAACTTTGTAAAAATCTAAATAAGCTATATCCATAGCATCCCCTCCCCAACTCTATCTTACCATTTACTAGTTCTTAAAATTACTGTCAAAAAAATTACTGTCAAAAAAGTAAATGAAGTTAGTCTGGCATGAGATGTTCTACCCCTAAACCTCCTTTTTTTTTTTTTTTTGGTGGCTAAAAATTGGAAATTGGGGAGTTGACCATCAATTGGGAAATGGCAGAGAAGACTATGGTATATGATTTTACAAAACAAAACCAATGTGACCAAGATGAAAAAGAAAGCAGAAAATGGAAAAATTTTGTTTACAAAAAGTGTCTCTAATAAATAGTGAAAGAATCAAATTTCTAAAAATGTAAATCTTTCCCCAACTGGTAAATGGTCAAAGGATAAGAACAAGTAGTTTTCAGATGAGGAAATCAAGCTATCTCTGGAAGGGATAATAGAATGTTCTGTGCAGAACGTTACTAGTCGAGGTCTGTGTTATCTTAAGGAAGTTAACTCCAGGAGTTACCAGAGTGTAATTAAAACGGGATGCAGTCTCTTTTTTCATAGACCCTCCCATGTGGACCTTATCTCTTGAAACTTCTATAAACAACTTCCTGTAAGTTCTTTGGACTCTTGCTTAACCTGGAGGAGGCTAAGCAAATAGACTATTAAGTCATTCTCTCTTTTTTATTAATCTGACACATATTAACATTGGACCATTAGAGGACTCATCTATGTACCTGGTTTTGCTTCTTTAGACAAATGTTTCCAGTAACCTAAATTTTGCCTCAATCACAGAGAGGCCAAGGGTTAGCTAGAGATTAATGCAAATGTAAATTAAGACAGAGGCAAATTTGTGCTTAAATATTAGGAAATTTTCCAATTGGAGACTCTAAGCAATTGTAATTGTACATCATTTACTATAAATTTTCTAAAACAGCAGAGGAAGGAAGTATATTGACCTAAGGAGCCATTATATTTCCCAGGCTTAAAAGCAGATAATTGTTGTAACAGGATGTTACATGTGAATGGAAAATTTTCTGTGAACTTGACTTAGACCTATAGAATGTATCACATGCTACAGCCAGAGCCTGCCAATTAGGAGGTTCCATCTAGTCTATGGGAGCTTTCATTATGATTCTAAGGAATGGGAAGAGGGAAATCTCTTGGCTCAGCAGAATAACCCTTGATGGCTTTCAGCCAGACAGCCACAGATACTAAGTAGTGAGGAGAAAGGAGATTAAATGGACTCACTTCACTTATTCACATGATTCTGAGGCTTTATTCTATCTGAGTCTTGTTGTGACTTACAACTATGTCAATCAGAAATCTCACATTTGCCTGATCTTGTTTAGTCAATCAGTAAGCATTAAGTGTCTATTATCATGTTAATATTAGTGTTAATTGTGATAATATATTAGTTAGTATTACAATAATTTAAGTATTACAATCAATATGTGAATATTGATTATGAATAGAGAGTTATCTGCTTCCTTTATGCATATGTTAGGATTTTCTTGTGTGTATCTTTTGATTCATGTGAATGACAGTTTTGTAAAATAATACAGATGTTGGTTGACCAACTATGAGTGAATATAAATGGGTAAATCGGGCAATACTATTCAGTATATATAGTGAATATGAAACTATAAAAGAGATCAATTTTTGCAATGTTACTGATATTTTTGCTGAAATTATGAATTGAAAATAAAAGAAAATGTAACTAAGTGGTGAGTTACTGTTTATAGTACTATTAATGATTAGATTACTATTCTGTTAATAAAATGCTAATAATAATTTATTAGTAATAATGCATCACTTTACTATTACAACTATTAATATTAATATCAATTATTAACACTGAGTTAATAGTGTGTTAATATTAATACTAAATGCCTATTATTACATGCCATGCTAGATACTAATGGTATAAGGAAAGGAAAAAACCCACTTCTGAGGAGCTCATAATCTTAGGGAGGAGACAACATACAACTATATACAAACAAGATTTATACAAGGTAAACTAAAGATAATCAAGAGGGAAGTCATTAGTATTAAAGAGGAGTAAGAGAAGCTTCTTGTAACTTGTATGAAGATGTGAAGAAAGCCAGCAGGTAGAGATGAGGAGAGAGAACATTTCAGGCACTGGATTTAGCCAGTGGGAATGCCTGGGATTGGGAGATAGAGTGTCCTATGAGAAGAACAGCAAGAACACCAGTGTCACTTGATTGCAGAGTGTATGGAGGTGAAGGATAGTACATTCTAAAAAAGCTAGAAGGGGAACAAGTCATAAAGGGCTTTGAATGCCAAACAGATCCTGGAAGTGACAGAGAGCCATTGGAGTTTATTGAATAGAGGGATAACATGTGTCAGACCTGTGCTTTAGGAAGATCAGTTCAATAGCTGAGTCTAGGATGGCTTGGAATGGGAGACACTTGAGGCAGACCAACTTACCAGCTGCTATTGTAATAGTTTATGTGAGATGTGATGAGGGTCTGCACCACAGGGATGTAAATGTTAGAGGAAAGAAAGGGACATATATGAAAGAGGTTTCAAAGGTAAAATCCGTAAGACTTGGCAACAAATTGAATATGAAGGGTAAGAGAGAGAGGGAGGAATCAAGGATAATGTGTAGATTGGGTACTTGGTTTACCATTTCAATAACAGGGAAGTTTAAAAGAACAAAGGATCTACGGGGAAGTTAATTCATTCTCTGAGATGACTTTCCATTTATACTACATCTTTTATTTAAATAGTAGTGTGCAGGGCTGTCCCACATGTGGCAAGGGCCTGTCCTCCCCTTGTAGCATCTGTGCGATTCAATGGGAAACAGAGTAATTATCTCTAGCCTCTCCTTCCTCTACCATTTTCTATTCCAGATCTTAATTCCTACCAGGGGAGGAGGTCACTGTGGTCAGAGGTCACTCTGCTCTCCTCAGAGATTTATATCGATTTTACTTATATATATATTTTACTATTTTAAAATTTTATTTGTATCTGTAATTAAATTTATTTGCTTTCTTAAATACTGTTAATCTAGGGGATGTGATGAGGTTTAATCTAACTCCTGATTGCCATATCATAACCGAAGTGGGGGGAAGCAGGAGCCTCAAGCTCTATAAGCAAGGCTTCACTCTTTCCCACCAAATACAAGTTTCATAATAATTCACACAGTGAAAAGCAAAGAAATAATCTATCCAAATTGTAGTAAAATAGAAATCAAAGAAAGTGTGATAGGAGGATAGATGGCAGACCATACAGAGTGAAGGAGCTCTGCTGCTGGCAGCAAGATAACTTGGCTCAACCAAGAGAATGTCTTAGATCTTACCCAAAGGGAAACTCCCTGAAGTCTCTAGACTAGCAAGGTGGGCATGTGCCCACACATACATGCATACATCATGAAGCCTGCCAGCCCCTCTATGTCTTCCCAGAATCTTTTTTCCTCCATCTATCTGAAGTGTAATTAGCCTCTGCCATCTTGCCTCTTAAAGCTAAAAGCCAAAAGCACCTCAAGTGACTCAGAGCTTGAAGAGAACCCCAAAAGACCAAAGAAGGCTGGATGTTTGCTGCTTTGCCCTGCCCCTCATGTGGGCAATCTGCATCAATGATCCCCAAATAGGCTTTGGTACTGCGGTTACTTTTGATTATTGTCTCTCTCCTGTAATAATGTAAGCTCCGTGGGGGAAGGAACTGTGCTTTTGCCTTTCTTTGTATTCCCAGGGCTAGATTTCCAGAGTTTCACATATAGTAAATTCTCATTAAATACTTGGTTGGTTGCTAGGTAGCAGAGAAAGGATCTAAATCCTTATCCAATGATCGTCCATAGCTAGCCTTCATTGTAGGGAGCAGTAACATGCTTTCTTTCCATATCATCACTGGATCCTTTCCTTTGCTTGGACTCTCTGCTTTTATTCTTCGAGGTCTTCTCTTTAGTTGTGGCTCACCACCAGCCCTGGCAGGTTCTGGACTTCTTTCTGTCTTCTTCATTTTGAAGCATTCTACTTACACCCCCCTCCATTTTTCAGATTCCATTTTCCATTCAGATTTCAGATTCAAAATCCCAGATTTGGTCAATCTCAGCTTTTCTTGTGATTCTTGTAGCATTTGATGATTTTTCCTGTCCCCCTCCCTTAGTTTTATGCACTCTGGACTTGATTGATTGTCTCTGTGTTCTTCCCTTTTTCCTCCAAAGCAGTAACAGGGTGGTATTGTGCTCTGTTTTGTCCGAGGCCTCTCTGCTACTTTGTCCATTCCCAAATTAATAGCTTGAGCTCCAGATTCTACCCCATTTTTACCAGTACCTTCATAGTGACAGGGAGTGATGGAGAAACTGGTTCCTTTCCCTTACCCCACCTTGAAAATGTCCCCAGCTCTGCCTTTTTCCCCTCTAGAACTCTATATTTGGAATCTTCTATTCTGGAAATGTCCATGTTGCATGATTTAGGAAGGGGAAGGGAGGAGACATTCCCTGATAACTCTTCAGAATATTTCTAACTCTCTGATTAAAGATGAATCTCCAATCAAATAAGCCTAAGTGAGACTTTTCTCTCTATAATCCCCCTGGCCCTAGTCTATACCATGAGCAGCAGGAGAAAACTTCCCAACAAACTAATAAGAGTAAAGAGTTTGGCAATAGAACCTTGGTTTTGGCCAGTCCAAAGGGCAGAATTCCCCTCCCCCTACACTATCATAAGCTCCCTTCTTCCTCCTTCTGTGGCCTGAAGATCTTCATACTGGAGGCCGGTCATCCACCTTCCATGATTGAGATCAGGCTGTGTGTGTGTGTGTGTGTGTGTGTGTGTGTGTGTGTGTGTGTGTGGCAAGGAGACAGTACAAGATCTCTTGCTTATTTAGTTAGTATCACTGGCCAGACTTCCTCAGACTAAGACACAGATGGAGGCAATGATGCACAGAGAAGAGAGAGGCAACCTCAGAGCCTGGGTTCAAGTCTTGCCTCGACACATTGGTGCTCTAAGTAGCCCTCTGGGATTCTTGAGTTGAAGCAAAGTAGTTTTCTCTCCCAGGTCTAGTTTGGATTCACAATTATAATTGTGATGAAATCCTTCCAGACAGAAGAGAGAGATTTTCCATGCTGGGAACCAACTTAAAAATAAGTGAGAATAATGTATGACTGTGACATTCCCATACAAAGTCTCTCCCACTTCCTTAGACTTGGACTCCACCATCATCATGCTTCCCATAAACATCTTTACCAGTAAACTCACCATCCACTCAGATTACATCAGCTTTGGTTTCTATACCTTCTCAGGATCCTCTCCCTCTCTAATTGGAGAACTGGAGAACCGAGCAGAGAAGCCCTTCTAAAGCCCTCATTTAAAGATAGCTCACAGACCAGCCAACTCTTCATTTCCTACCAATGGAACTGTTGAATCTTGGACTTCTATCAAAGCTACTCCAAACCTTGAAACTGAATGTGTGTGGGGTCCCCAGGAAGTAAAATCAGCATTTCAGGATTGGCAATTATCAGTCCTGGCAGATGAGTTCTACATGGCAGAGCCTGCCAGTTCTCTCTATATGTATTCTGGTCTTCAGGAGTCACTTGGTAGATTTATAAGCTTTCACAGAAAAGAAAGACTGGTTAGTGATGGTAATACAGAATACTTTCTTTCCCTCTCCCCCCTTTTCAGGTTTCTTTTGTGTATTATATACCTCCTTTACATTGTAAGCTTCTTAAACTTTCTTTAAAGAAAGAAAGAAAATGAAAAGAGAGAAAGGAAGGAAAAAAGGAAAAGTTAAGAAATTTGTATCCCCAGCACTTTAGCACAGTTTCCAGCTTACTCACTTAATATGTTTGTATATCTAGCTGAATGACCTTTCCTTTACCAATACTGCTTAACTTTATAACAGCAACTAAAATGGTATGAGAACAGTAGGTTCTTTGCTATGAATTTTGTGAAACTGAATGGAAATCAATCATGGTCATTTTTTTGTTGTGTTGTTTCAACCATATGAGTCTTTGTGGTCCATTTGGGGTTTTCTTGGCAGAGATACTAGAGTGTTTTGCCATTTCCCTCTCCAGCTCATTTTATAGATGAGAAACCTAAGGCAAACAGGATCAAGGGACTTGCTCGAAGTCCCATAGCTAGTAAGTATCTCAAGCCAAATTTGATTCCAGGAAGGGGAGTCTTTCTGATTTCAGGCTCTAGTCACTGCACCACCCAGCTGCCATGATCATTTGGGGACAGATTCAGAATAATTAATATTTGTATTGTTCTGAGCAACAGAATGATTTCAGAAAGACCTGCAGAGAATTGCATGAACTAATGCTAAGTGAAACGAGTAGAACCAAAAGAACATTGTACATAACAACAAGAAGATTATATGATGATCAACTGTGATGGATTTGGCTCTTTTCAACGCTGAGGTGATTCGGGCCAATTCCAGTGGACTTGTGATGTAGGAGGCCATCTGCATCCAGAGAAGACTGTGGGGACTGGATCACAACATATTGTTTGCTTGCTTTTTTTCCCCCTCCTTTTGATCTGGTTTTTCTTGTGCAGCATGATGAATGTGAAAGTATGTTTAGAAGTACTGCATATGTTTAACCTGTATTGAATTGCTTGCTGTCTGGGGGAGGAGGGAAGTAGGGAGGGAGAGAGAAAAATGTGGAATGTGGGGTTTTGCAGGGTTGAATGTTGAAGGCTATCTTTGCATGTATTTTGAAAAATGAAAGAATAATTAGTATTTGCAAAACTTGACATTCTAACCTTGGCTTGACATTTCATAAAATTCTGGATCCCCTGAAGCTTAGAGATCAAAGAGTAATGCAGAATGAAAGGCTCTTCTTGGAAGGGAGGAAGTTGCATAGAAAGTCAGTTATGTATAGCATGTATAGGCAGCTACTTCTGTCTAATGATTCAAATTTCAAAAAGGTGATTTCACTTTGAAATATCTTCCCCCTGGTTTTGCCCACACACTGCATATTGGTAGTAGAGGGCTAAGCAAATGCAAGAATTCATCTTAGCACACCAATCATTTATTGACCACCTTCTATACATACAGAATTGTGCCAGAGAACTACAAAGACAATTATATGATCTACCCTCAGACAACTGATAATTTAGTTGGACTGATTGTGTGGTAAATCAGTAATCAAAAGGGGTTACCTGGACCCCATGATTGGTGTAGATAGCATGATCTTTTTAGAATCTCTCTACACTGGGAGCTCTTTGTTCTGATCAGATGTCAACTACTCCTTAGTCTTTGAATATTTTGAAAAACAATTTCACTCCTACCTGTGGCTGCCCTTCCCAAGCACACCTCCTTATTGAAGTATATTTAAATCAGTTCCTCCTTCTTTCCATCTCTCCTGCCCTCCAGTTCTGTGAATGGCCTCAAATTGCAATTCCTTTGCCTCAATTAAGATCCTTGTTGTGGTTACTATACTTTAGTAAAGGTCTTCTTTATCTCAGGTTGATTTATGTATCCAAATAATTGGAAAATATGAAAGATACAAATAAGATGCTATTATAGTTCAGTGGAAAGGAATCATTCAAGATGACAAGAAGCAAGTAGTATTTGAGCTTGCTCTCAAAGGATGAACAGTACTCAATCAATCAATCATTAGAAAGCATTTGTTAAGAGCCAACTAATATGCTAGACCAGGAGATAGGAAGACAAAAGTGAAACAATAGTTTGTGTCCTCAAGAAGCTTAAATTCCAATGGGGCAACAACATATAGAAGTGGTATTTGAGCTGTGTTTCAAAGGAAGTCAAGGATTCCAAGAGAGAAAATGAAGTGAGGGTGTGCACTAAAGGCAAAAGGCCAGTCTTTGAAGAGGTCGATAAGAATTTATTAAGGAAGCAAAGGAGTGCCTGGTCTTTAGGAGCTTACAGTCTAACAGAGGAACCAACAAAAACTGGGAAGATCACAAGAAGCCTGGTTGTGAAAAACTTTAAATGTGAAAAAGAAAAGTCTATACTTGAGGTGACAGTAGAGAGCCTGGAGTTTACTAAATGGAATGGGAGATGGGGTGATGAATATGGTCAGAATTGTGCTTTAAGAAATCACTTTTGGCAACTGTGTGGAGAATGCACTAGAGAAGGGAAAGAAAAAGTGAGGGGATCACTTAAAAGACTGTTGCAAAAAAAAAAAAAAAAAAAAAAAAAAAAAAAAAGAGGTGGTCAGGGCCTGAACTAGAGAGGTGACTGAATAAAGAGAAAGGAATACCTGCAAATGATGTTGACAGAACAAAACTTGGCAACTGATTGGCTATGTGGGTGAGGGAGAGTGAGGAATTGCATATGACACAAAGGTTTTTAGGGCCTATGTGACTGGAAGGATATTTGTGCACTAGACAATGATGGGGAAATTAAGAACAGCAGTGATCTTTGGAAGGAGAGGAGGACTGCCAGAGAAGGGGAGAAACAATGAGTTCTGTTTCGGACATGTTGACCTTGAGATGCTTGAAAAATCTAGTTTGAAATGTTCAAGGTGAAAACAGGGAAAAAAGGAGAGAAGGAGAGAGAGTAGGGATAACTAAGTTATTGTGGGAGTTATTTGCATAAAGATAAAGGAAATAGACTAGAATTGATGAAAAAGTTAGAGAAAAACATGCTTGTAGTTAGTAGTAGGCTTACCCAGATGATACAGCAAAGGTAAATGAGAAAAAGTTTAGGAGGAAAACCCAGAAAGGAGAGAGTAATCAATCAACTGTCTAATGCTGGCAAGTCATTATTAACTGACGACTTTGTGTCCGGCTTTGGGAATACAAAGGCACAAGACAGTCCCTGAACAAGACAAGAAAGATGAGGATTGACAAGAATACGGATTGAAGAGGACTCTAAGACCCGGTCATTAAGTAACTCAGTTAACTTTGGAGCAGTTTTCCCCGAGTGATGAAATGAGAAGTTTTGAAATCCAGTAGGAGGCTACGAAGTGGAAGTACCCGAGTGTAGACTGCAGTATGGTGGGAACCAGTTTTTAAGAATGGATGATTGGGGGTAATGCACGGGGCCGTGTTTGGAGGTAGCAGGAAAGCAGTCAGTAGATACGGAGAGATGGAAAACTAGACAATGGGGTTTATGGAGCTCACAGGCCATTTAATACAATTTCTTCATTTTGCAGATGATGAAAGCGAGGTTGGAAGAGGTAGTCTGGATGCCTTGCTTAAGCTGCTTAAAAGAGCTGATAGCTATATTTTTAGTGTGAACATCTACATCCGGGAAACCTACTGGCGTTACAAATCGGGGCTTAATTTATTTTGCTGAGCTTTTCGATTTAAGTGATGGAGAAATGCAAATAAAGCAGATAAAAAGTGTGTTGTGGGTACATCCTCCCCCTCTTTCCCCAAGAGAAGTGGTTGTTACACGTCTACCCGCATACCCCTGTGGGTAACCCTGGACCAGTTGTTGGTGCTCTCCCTTCAGGTCAAACGTGGTTCTGTTTTTTACCTAATTGTTATTCAGGGGTGGTTCCTGGACCTCATTTTAAAAATAGAGATAACAGCCCCTCCCTGTCAAGAGGCTCGAATTAGGGAAGGGCTGCAAAGAAAGCCCTCGGCCAACCTCCAAGCTCCATAGAAACGTCAACACTCACGATGACGATGCTTTTGCCGCTGCCGAAGGTAATGATGATGGTGTTAATTCTTTAGGAAGCAGGACTTGGGTTCGCCCGAGACCCCCGTGGACATTCAGGGCTCCTCTCTCCCCGACCCTCCTCTCCCTTCATCTGCTCGATTCCGAAAGCGTGAACTTGGATGAACAAGCAGGTCCCCACATCAGTCCCAATGGTTGGGTCCAGAAGCCCACTGCGGGCTCTGAGTGGCTGGCTTGCTTTCCCGTGACCGCCCCTCTCTCGCTCCTTGCAGGGATCCTGGGGAAGGCGGGGGAGCCCCTGAGGGGAGGGGGACGACGGAAGCGGACGAGGGGAGGGGGAAAGAGTAGAAGAGAAGGGAAAGAGGGGAGGGGGAAGGAGAAGAGCGGAGGAGTAGGGGGCGGAGGACGGGAAGAAGGGGGTGGCGGCTCGTGCGCGCCTCTCTGTGGCCACCCGGCTCCGCCTAGCCGGCGCGTGCCGAAGCTGGGTCACCAGTCCTAGAGTGTCCGGCTGGCGGGCTGGCGGTCGCCCGGGAAGATGCGCTAGAGTCGCGCGGGCCCCAAACCCTTCCGGGCTTTATTATGAGGAGGAAGCCCAGGGACGGCGGTGGAGTGGGTCGAGCTCTCCCGCAGCCCACCTGGGACCCGGCCCCCGCTCCGGCGGTGACGGCGGCGGCGGCACCTGCCGACCGAGGTGGGTGGTGCCCCCACGAACCAGCCGGGTAGCGGACTTGGCCGCTCCTGCTCTCCCCACCCCACCCTGCCCGGGCCGCCGCCGGGCGCCCCAGCACACAGAGCGGTTATCTCTGACCGCGGTGCGTGCGCGGCTTGGCCTCCTGTGTCCTCGCCCTAGCAAGGATCTTCCGAGGGTCAGTAGGGAGGAGAAGGAGGGGAGGAGCGGAGCCGGCTCAGATCGAGGCTCCCCCCGCCCCCGCTGCCTCCTGCGCGCGCCTCCCTCTCCCCCCCCTTCCCCGCCTCCCTCCCTCTTTACCCCCTGCCTCCCTCTCTGGCCCCGAGTGCCTGAGCTGCAGCGGCGGCCACAGCAGCAGCGGCAGCGTGGGGGACGCGGGCACCGCGGCCCGGACGTTATGACACGGAGCGCCGCGATCGGGCAGCGGCGGGCGAAGCGAAGCAGGTGAGAAGAGAGAGCGCCGGCTGTCCGCTCCCCGGGGAGGGCAGGAGCAGCGGGTGGGGGCTGGGGGTGCGGGATCCCAGGGATCCCCGAGGCAGAGGAGGTGTCACGGAAGGGGAAAAGCCTCTTTGGAGCGGAGCTGAGCTCTGGAGCGTGTCCGCCACAGCCTCCTCCCCAGCTTTTCACCATCCTGCTGTATCGGCTGTGTGTATGTGTGTGTGTGTGTGTGTGTGTGTGTGTGTGTGTGTGTGTGTGTGT
>JAJPUD010001649.1:258615-303599 GCA_023553655.1 Myrmecobius fasciatus | reverse complement strand
GTGTGTGTGTGTGTGTGTGTGTGTGTGTGTGTGTGTGTGTGTGTGTGCACCGTGTGTGTGTGTGTGTGTGTGCACCGTGTGTGTGCCTGTGCATAAGTGTGCTGGTGTGTGCACGCACTGCTGCGCAGTTGGGAGGAGGAGGATTTTAAGGAGGTGTGGGGAACAAAGTGGTCCATTGCAGGAGCCAGGTGGCAAACCTTCCTTGCCTCGGAGGAAGTGAGAATAATTGCAGAGAACCTCGGTGGAGGGTGTGAGAGAGAGAAGAAAGGGGTCACCACCGGTTACAGATCGATTGGAAGATGCCCCTTCCAGAGGGGTTCACGTTTGCCCCTGGCAGCTGCCCCCAACAAAGCGCCCTCCCTGCCAAAATGACCTCCGGAGATTTATCTGGGAGTGATTGGAAGTTTTCCTTAGAAAACCATTAGAGAGTAAGCCTCTTGACGGTCTGTTTTGGTTGAAATCTTCATTGCTTAGCCAGTACCTGGCACGCAGGGGGGCCCTGATAAATGCTTGTTGTTAATTGATAAGTCATGACTAAATAGCCTGCCTGTGGAATTCAGAGGCAGCAAAGGACTGTAAAATACATTTCGAATAGGTTCTGAGAGAATTTCTCATGGCATTTATTAAAATTGGTTAGTGCCTAGCTCCAGGGTACAAGGCTACCCTTATGGAGCTTCCATTCTACTGAGGGGGTGGGGTAAAATATGGAAATAATGGGGCAGCTAGGTGGTGCAGTGAATAGAGCACCAGCCCTGAAGTCAGGAGGACCTGAGTCCAAATCTGTCCTCAGACCCTTAATACTTCCTAGTTGTGTGACCCTGGGCAAGTCACTTAACCCCAATTGCCTCAGGGGAAAAAAAAGGAAATACTGGTATATCCAAAAGAAATACTGAATGTTGGGGGGGGGAGGAAGCATAACTGGGAAAAATTAGAAATAATGTAGAAACATATAATTTGTACCTTCAAAATTGTTGTTTTTTTTTAAATAAGTAAGGCTATCCTGTATTTTATATGAAGGAACAAGAATCCAGAGGGAACCCCCCACTGTGACCTTAAATATACTCATTTGTTCCATGAATATTTTGGCATTCTTGACTTATTTAAATTGTGATTTGATTTTTAGAAATAATATGTGTATATGTGAAGGATATTTTTCTTTTCTTTTGGGGGGAGAGGGAGAGTTTTCCAGGCAGTTGAGGTTAAGTGACTTGCCTAAGGTCACATAGCTAGTGTTAAGTGTGTCAGATTTGAATTCAGGTTCTGCTGACTCCAGAGCCTGTACTCTATGCACTTCCTCATCTGAAGGATATTTTTTAAAATAAATAAAAATGTGTTGTCTGAGGTCACATTTGAACTCAGGTCTTGCTGATTCCAGGGCCAGTACTCTATGTACTTCCATATCTAGTCGCCCCTATGAAGCATATTTTTTAAACAAGTAAAAATGTGTTGATACAGTTTTTTAAAAAATCTTTGAAAATTGAATGTGTAATTAAGAACTGAGATCTCTTTTCTTAATGGCAGTTCTGTAATTAATTAGTTAAATTAACAAAGTTATCTACAAATATTTAGTAAAAACTTATATGCCAGGTATTGACAAATGCCAGGAATACAGGGAAAAGACAGGGAGTTCTCTAAGATATATATGTCTAAAAGGAGAGACATCATACAAGAAACTGTGTGTAGATGAGATGTAGAAAGAATAAATTGGAGGTAATTAACAGAGTGAAGACAGAAGAATTAAGGGAAATTTAATTAGAAGACTATATACATACATATTTCCCATGTTAGAATGTTTCCTTGAGGGCCCAGACTTTTGCTTTTTATATCCCTAAGGCTTAAGTAATTACGTATTTAATAAATGCTTATTATTTCAGTGGTGTTTAGAATGTTTACCTGGTAATAAATTTCTGTGGCAATTAAGTGACCACATGGTACATTAATTTCAAGACTATATTTCTACATAATTACTTTATGTACCACAATGTATTTTCTAGTAGCTGGATAAATAAGTTAGGGTGTATAACAAAAACTAGGACTCAACAAAGTTAAATGCCTTACCAGGGTTTACATAACAATGTAATGTCAGAGGTGGAAGTCCCAGATCTAACATCCTAACCCATCTGCATATTAGGTTTGAAAAAGTTATCATTGTCTTATTGTTCAAGTGTTTTGTTCCTTATTGCAAATTGTTTTCTATGGAAGGAAAAACTTCCACTTTACATACATAGAAAAAAAAATTAAGTAGACACTTGTCATTAATAGTTTTTTTTTTGTTTTTGTTTTGTTTTGTTTTTTGCAAAATCTTGCTGATAAGTGACTGTTATAGGGAGCAATCCATTCTTAGGAACAATGTTCCAAATGAGTAGTTAACCAAACAATGTTGTAGCAGAGGTTTCCAACATTATATAGAATATATATTATATATTATATAGAATACAGTCGATATTATAAAACCACACTGGTAGGGCAGCCTTAAGTGTCAAGGAGCCTTTTTGGTTGGTCAGTAGAACTTAGGGTATTGGTAATTCTGAAAATTTGACATCTTGGGGAGCTTTCCTATGTTTCTGGTTCCAAAGCATCAGTGTGTCCCATTTGCGGTTTTCTTGGCAGAGAGGATCTATGTTTTACCATTTCCTTCTCCTGCTTATTTTACAGATGAGGAAACTGAGGGCTTCAGGATCACACAGCTACTAAGAGTCTGAGGCCAGATTTGAACTCAGGAAGAAAAATCTCCCTGTTTTTTAGGCTGAGCCCTCTATCCACTGTGCCACCTAGAGGCCAAATGAATTAAACCAAGATTAAAGGACTAGGGAGCCAAAGAGCTGGAACTGAAGGAGGCCAGTCCGAGGCTCTAACTACCACACCATCTAGATGACCTGAATAGTCAGGAAGACCTGAATTCAAATTATCTTCAGTTATTGTCTGCCTCAGTCTCCTGAAGTATAGAGTGGGAATAATAATAAGACTTACCTTACAAAGTTGTTGTGAGAATCAAATGAGATAATATTTGTAAAGTGCTTAGCACATAGTAATACGTAACAAATGCTTTTTCCATCCCCTCACCCTCCAAAAAAACTTCCATTGCTTCAATATAAAAATTAAAAGAATTATGGACAAATAATTGCCGTTTTATATAGAGTCTTAAAGCTTACAAGTTTTTACTGCATTCTCATTTGATCCTCTTTTGATAATACTAAGGTGAGTATTATCCCCACTTTACAGATGAGAAAACCAGGACTTAGAGAAGCTAAGTGACTTCCAAATCTAATGCCTTTCCCAGTAGATAATATTATTATTATTAAATCACAAGGATGCTTTGAGCTTTTATCACAAATGTTGTTATTTTTGTTTGTAGTGTCATTGTTTTCATAACTTGTTACTTTAATTGGACCTGGAATAACTTTAAGAATCCAAGAATGTTCCTTGTTGCGCCCAGTAGCCTTCCTGAAATTTATGAAAATGGTCACAATTCCTCAAGGTGAAAAGAAGGTAGAAAAGAAGAGGAGTTAATGAGATTGAAGAAAGAAAAAAAAATAGGGGAAAGTTGTGCCTTTAAAAATCAATTGCACTGATATAAGAGTTGTGCTCAGAAAACAAATACTTGTAAGAAAGTTTCTTGGGGCAGCTAGATGATGAATTGGATAGAGCACTGGCCCTGGAATAAGGAGAACCTGAGTTTAAATCCCAGCTATGTGACCTTGGGCAAGTCACTCTGTCCCAATTGCTTTGCCAAAAAAATAGTTTCTTGAGAAACAAAAATAACAATAAAATCATGGACTTTGTTCATTTTTGACTCCTCCCCTTTCATGCCCTCCTCATTCCCCCAATCTAATGTCCAAGGACAGGGATTTGATAATCCTACTGAAGCCTCCCCTGATGATATTAGCTCTCATTTATACATTCTTCAAGGTTTACAAAATTATTTCCTAACAACCTTATAATGAAGGTACAACAGATGGGAAAATTGAGGCTCTCAAAGGTTAAATGATTTTCACAGAGTCACAAGACTATCAAAGTTGAGGATTTGAATATCCATCTTCTGATTCCATACCTATCACTTAATCAATGCCTAGGAATTTGGGATAGTAGATTCACTTTTTGACATTATGTTTGAAGAGGCACATTTTTAAAAAAAATCTTATTGATATCTTTTATTTTTATATCACCTTTATTTCTGAATATATGCTTCCCTCCTCTACCCAGTGAGTGATCCCTTGAAACAAAAAAGAAATAAGAAAAAAATAAAAACACCAATTCAACAAAACCAACCAATAAATTAACTATTTGACAGTGATTTCCCCCACCTATAGGCACCTTCCCCCCCAAAGAGACATTTTAAAAAATCTCTTTTCCGGTGCCAGTTTATCCAGTTCATTATAATCAGTGCTCTTTGATCTTTCTATTTATATGGTTTTAATCATTTTTGTATACACATACTCATAAACACATATGTACATAGGAAATGTTTTTTTTTTTTTTTCTGAGGCAATTGGGGTTAAGTGACTTGCCCAGGGTCACACAGCTAGGAAATGTTAAGTGTCTGAGACCAGATTTGAACTCAGGTCCTCCTGACTTCAGGGCTGGTGCTCTATCCACTGCGCCAACTAGCTGCCCCTGGAAATGTTTTTTTTAATATGTGGTTTTGCTTATTTCATCCTCTATCAGTTCATGTAAGCCACCCTATGCTTATTTGAACTTTTATGGCATAATAATATATCAGTCACATTAATCAACATTCATGTGCCATAATTTAGCCATTCCTTAATAGGTAGATGTCTGCTTTGTTTTTATGTCTTGCTATCACAAAAAGATTTTTGGTGTATGTGGAACCATTGTCAAACTGAAGTGTATCTTGAGAAGAGACAAGAATGGCCAGAAGATCCAAAATTGTCCCATATGGGGAGGGTAGAAGGAACTAAGAATTTTAAACATAAATACAAGATGATTTAGGAAGGATGTGATTGTTCCTCCAGTATTTGAAGAACTATTACATAGAAGAATAGAGTTATTCTTTGTTTACTTTAATATGCACAGTTAACTAGAATCAATGGATAGAAGTTGCAGTGAGGCAACTTCTGGCCAACTATAAGAAAAATTTTGTTAATAATTAGAGCTATCCCAAATAGAATGCCCTGTCCCATAAAATATGAAATATCTATGACTGGAGGTGTTCAGAGGAAGTTGGATGGCTACTCTCTGGAAATAATAAGGGCATAGATTTGAAACTAGAAGGTATCTTACTTTTTTTAATTAAAGCTTTTTATTTGCAAAACATATGCATGGACCCTTGCAAAGCTTTTTGTTACAAATTTTTCCCTCTTACTCCCCATCCCCTCTCCTAGATGGCAGGAAGTCTAATACATGTTAATTATGTTAAAATGCTTGACAAATCGAATATGTGTATACATATTTGTACAATTATCTTGCTGTGCAAGAAAAATTCGTTCTACAAGAAAAAAAAATCTGAGAAGGGAAACATAATGCAAGCAAACATCAATCAAGAGCATGAAAATGTTATGTTGTGGTCCACATTTCATATCCCTCTCTCTGGGTGTATATGGCTTTCTTCACTGAACAATTGGAACTGGTTTGAAACATCTCATTGTTAAAGAGAGCTATGTCCATCAGAATTGATCATCATATAGTATTGTTGTTGCCGTATATAATGATCTCCTGGTTCTGCTCATTTCATTTAGCATCAATTCAAGTAGATCTTTGCAGGCCTCTCTGAAATTATCCTGCTGGTTGTTTCTTGCAGAGCAATAATATTCCATAACATTCATATACCATAATTTATTCAGCCACTCTCCAATTGATGGGCATCCATTCAATTTCCATTTTCTAGCCACTACAAAAAGAGCTACCACAAACATTCTTGCACATGTGGGTCCCTTTTCCTCCTCTAAGATCTCTTTGGCATATAAGCCCAATAGAAACACCGCTGGGTCAAAAGGTATGCACAGTTTGATAACTCTTTGAGCATAGTTCCAGATTGCTCTCCAAAATGGCTGGATCCGTTCACAGTTCCACCAACAATGTATTAGTGTCCCAGATTTCCCACATCCCCTCCAGCATTCATAGTTATCTTTTCCTGTCATTTTAGCCAATCTGACAGGTGTGTAGTGGTACCTCAGAGTTGTCTTAATTTGCATTTCTCTGATCAATAGTGATTTGGAGCACCTTTTCATATGACTAGAAATGGTTTTAATTTCTTCATCTGAAAATTGTCTGTTCATATCCTTTGACCATTTATCAATTGGAGAATGGCTTGAAGTCTTATATATATATGAGACAATTCTCTATATATTTTAGAAATGAGGCCTTTATCAGAACCATTAAATGTAAAGATGATTTAGATGATTTCCCAATTTATTGCTTCCCTCCTAATCTTGTCTGCATTAGTTTTGTTTGTACAAAAACTTTTTAGCTTAATATAACCAAAATTATCTATTTGGTGTTCAATTATGAGTTCCAGTTATTCTTTGGTCACAAACTTGTTCTTTCTCCACAGATCTGAGAGGTAAACTGTCCTATGTTCCTCTAATTTGCTTATAATATCACTCTTTATATCTAAATCATGAACCCATTTAGATCTTATCTTGGTATGTGGTGTTAGGTGTGGGTCAAGCCCTAATTTCTTCCACACTAGTGATCAATTTTCCCAGCAGTTTTTGTCAAATAGTGAGTACTTATCCCAGAAGCTGGGGTCTTTGGGTTTACCAAACACTAAATTGCTATGGTTATTGCCTAGTTTGTCCTGTGATTCTATCCTATGCCACTGATCGACTGCTCTATTTCTTAGCCAATACCAAATGGTTTTGATGACCACTGCTTTATAATATAGTTTTAGATCTGGTACAGCAAGGCCACCTTCATCAGCCTTTTTTTTTTTTTCATTAATTCCCTTGAAATTCTTGACCTTTTGTTCTTCCAAATGAGCTTTGCTACTATTTTTTCTAGATCTGTAAGATAATTTCTTGGGATTTTGATTGCGATGGCACTAAATAAGTAAATTAGTTTGGGTAGTATTGTCATTTTTATTATATTTGCTCAGCCTACCCATGAGCATTTTAGGTTTTTACAGTTGACTAGCTCTGACTTTATTTGTGTGGGAAGTGTTTTATAGTTTAGTTTGTATAGTTCCTGACTTTCCCTTGGCAGATAGATTCCCAAATATTTTATACTATCAACAGTTATTTTGAATGGAATTTCTTTTTGTATCTCTTGCTGCTGAACTTTGTTGGTAATATATAAAAATGCTGCTGATTTATGTGGATTTATTTTGTATCCTGCAACTTTGCTAAAGTTGTAAATTATTTCTAGTAGTTTTTTAGTTGAGTCTAACTAGAAGGTATCTTAGAGATTATCTAATACAACTCTGTTCACTGAGTAGGAAATTAGGGTCCAGAATCACATAATAAGTGACAGAACAGAAATTTGAACCCAGGCCTTCTAGCTTCAAAGACATCACTTTTCCTATTGTGCCACAGGGATGATTTTTGTTTTCTGTAGAGCCTATGGACAAGGTAATTTGTAAGGTCCTTCTGACTCTTCATCATCTATGATACTAAGAGTCCTTGATATTTTCAGCTTCTGATTTCTTCATGTTGGAAACCCTTCATGCCTTCTTATCCTATGTGACTTCCATCATTCTTCTGAGAGATAGACAGAGACTCAGAGAAACAGACAGACAGAGTCAGAGAGAATGGGAGGTGGTCTGGGGGCATCTTGAAAGTACATTAGTGTCTCACATTTTTATTATGAATGGCCTACTGTCTTTGTTCAGCCATAGCTTGGATCACTCTGGCCACACATGTCTTTTGTGTCTTTTGGAGAGCAAGTCTCTATTGACGATGTACAATGGATTGGTTGAGCCCATCATATAGCTTCACTCTGCCATGTAAAATAGTGAGCTCTCCTCCCTTTGAGATTATTTGTAATTTTAATCCTATTGACACTATGGTTTTCTATGATTTGTAGCCAGATGGCATTTCCAGGGGAGTACTGAACTTGAACAGACTTGTAAGAATTTCATTTAACATCAATAAAATTGTGATTGTGATGAATTTGAAGAATTAAAGGTAGAAATCTTAGCTGAATAAACCAAACTGTTTTTGCTATTCCATTTCTTTCTTTATTTTAACTTCTCCTCTTCTCTGCTCTTTAGCTGTCTTGAGAATAACCTAAAAAAAACCAGTCATGTTCTTTTTTCAAATCATGGCTTTACTCAGTGGGAGGATGGCAGTGAGGAGATATTTTTCTTGGGCCCTCTGTTAGTAAATCTTTGTGGTGAAAGGTGATGTGACAGTAGTGGTAGGAGTAGATTTATTTGTGCCAACAGTTGTAATAATGAAGGATCATTTGTTGAATATTTGAAATTCACTCAGTAATAGCTTACGTTTTTACTGTGAGCTTTTATTAGAGTCCATATCTTCAAGGAGTTGAGTAAACAAGAAAAAAAAAATACAGAAAGCAACTAGAGGAATAAGCAAGGTAGAGATTATATTAAATAAACTACATACATATGGAATAAGCAAAATGAATTAAAGATTGCTTAACAATAATTAAGCACTTACTGTATATAAGGCACTGTCTTGGTGAAGTATAGAGACAGAGAATAAGAATTCCTTGAGATGTTTACATTCTTGGGGAAGGGAGCAGGAGAAGCAAATGGTTAGTATGGGCTGTTATCTGTGATTTGTAGAAGAGGAGAGATAAGTTTTAAGTCAAATTTATATCAGTCAGAGAATGATCACTGGAAGGTATTTGTACTCCAAGGATCTGTCTTTGGCCTTGTGTACTTTTTTTTTTGTTTGTTTGTTTTTTTGCTGAGCCAATTGGGGTTAAAGTGACTTGCCCAGGATCACACAGCCAGGAAGTGTTGTGTCTAAGGCCAAATTTGAACTCAGGTCCTCCTGACTTCAGGGCTAGTGCTCTATCCACATAGCTGCCCTGCTGTGTACTTTTTTTTTTTTTTTTTTTTTTTAGTGATTTAGATGAAACCCTTGAAGATGCTTCCTGAGTCTTTGGATTATGTGTATCTGGTATAAATAGCTAAAATGATGGGTAACAGAATCAAGAATCTATGAAGATCTCAATAGACTAGACCAGGGGATCTAACAAATACAGTCAAATTTAATAAAGAAAATACAGGAATTTCCTACAAAAATTGACTTGATGAGTGTTAGTGGGGAAGTATGTCTAGACTGGAGTTTCTTATTTCCCACTTGCAACCTCTTTTTGTTTGAGAAATTGTTATGTGACCCTGGGTATATAAGTATACCCAGTTATTCAGGCCAAACATTTACTAATAATAAATCATAATTTCACAATTTCACTTTCAGTTCTGAGACGCCATATGAGGCAATAAGCATAAGTTTAAGAGACTGGGGTGTAGCCAGTGGTAATTATGAAAAATAGCTAGAGGTATGAACAAGCTGTCTGTCCCATATGGGTAGGGTAGAGGGAACTAAGAATTTTAAATGTAAATACAAGATGATTTAGGAAGGATGTGATTGTTCCTCCAGTATTTGAAGAACTATTACATAGAAGAATAGATTTATTCTTTGTTTACTTTAATATGCACAGTTAACTAGAATCAATGGATAGAAGTTGCAGTGAGGCAACTTCTGGCCAACTATAAGAAAAATTTTGTTAATAATTAGAGCTATCCCAAATAGAATGCCCTGTCCCATAAAATATGAGATATCTATGACTGGAGGTGTTCAGAGGAAGTTGGATAGCTACTCTCTGGAAATAATAAGGTCATAGATTTGAAACTAGAAGGTATCTTACTTTTTTTAATTAAATCTTTTTATTTGCAAAACATATGCATGGACTCTTGCAAAGCTTTTTGTTACAAATTTTTCCCTCTTACCCCCCACCCCCTCCCCTAGATGGCAGGAAGTCTAATATATGCCTTAGTTTGCTGAATTAAGAGAAGCTAAGTTCAAGTACCCTGAACAAGGTAGGTGAGAATACCAGAGCATTCTGCCCTGGCCATACTACCTCTAGAGGACCATGTTCTGGATACTACATTTAGGGAAGGACACAGGCCAAAAAGGAGATTTTTGAGAAGAGATAAATATGAGATATGAGATAGTGAGTGAATTGAAAAGGATACAGTAAGAGAATCAGGAAAAGGGATGGAGTGATAATCTGGAAAGGGGTGGGGTGGGGAATGTAGACTTATTCTGCTTGGCTTCAGGGGGCAGACCCTAAGAAAATGGTGGGTGTAAGTTGCCCTGAGGTTGGCTTAGGTGGAAGGACCTGCCTCTGGAGGCAGGGGATGGGCACCACTAAATAGCTCCATGGGAAGCACAGATGGGTGGGATTGGTGGGGAGAAGATTCTTTTTTAGATTATGTCAATCTCCTCAATATCTTCCTGGATATTTTTCCTTTAAAATTCTGTTCCCTTGTTCTACTTCTCTAATATCTCTCTTCTTCTGGCACCTGATTGACATGATCCAGGTCATCATTAAAGTCCATTTTTGCTAATTCTTTAGGCAGGGAATTGGGGATGCATAATCATACTTCATAAATACATATAATAATAATGGGAACTCACAAAGAGCAAGGCCCTTTCCTCAAAAGAACCCTGTGAGGTAGACACTGACAGGTGTTATTAGGATTCCCCTTTTACTGATTAGGAGATTAAAGTTCAGAAGTGCTAAGTGACTTGTCCACAATCACAGAACTGACATGGTCAGAGCCCTTGAACTGAGGGGGCCCCCCTTTTCTTCTCCTTTCCACTTTCCTTTCCCTTCCCTCTCCTTTTCTCCTTTCTCTTTTTCTGATTGGGTCTCCCTATCTTGCCCGGAAGTATACTGGCTACTCTTAGGCCCAATTTCAGCAATAGTGCTTTAAGATTTGCAAAGCACTTTCCATTCATTTACTCATTTGGGCCCATCATATATATTGATTCATAACATGGTGTGGACATCCAATCAGTTTAGCCTGCTGTGGCTTAGAACTCCCAAGCTCAAGCAGTCCACCAGCCTCAACCTCCCCAGTAACAGAGACTAGAGGGCACATATCACTACACCCAATCTTGGGCTAAATTTTTAAAGAAGTCAGGTCCCTCTAAGAGATGGAGATCATTTTTTAAGTGTCCAAGTTCCTATTTTTTCTCTAAATCACTTTCTCCTCCCAACTTTCCTGTTTTTGTAAATATACCAGCATTCTTCTGGTCATTCATCTTGCAAACCTTAAAATCATATTTAATCCTTTCACAGTTAGCTCTTTTTCTCCCTTGCCCTGTCTTACCTACCATAGTAAGTCATTTCTCAATTTTTTCAGTTTTTGCTGTTACTCATCTCCTTTTTCCCCATCCTCATGTCCCATTGTCACTATTTAGATACAGATTATCTGAAGTCTTGACTATCATAACAATCTTCTACTTGGTCTTCTTGCTTTGAGGCTCTTTCTTTCCCTTCTTTGTGCCTTTCCCCTAAATCCAGAAGCCAAGAGATGTAAATCATAACAAGCCTACCTGTTTGTTCATTTAAAAAAATGGTAGTTATAGACCTGACCAGTTGACAGAGAATATGACAGTCATTTTGTACCATACTTGATAAAGCACCTTCTTTCCATAGAGAACATAAATAAAGGTTCTAGGAGTTTCTGGGAGCTGATATTGCCTATTCATGCCTTTATCATAAACCAGGTATAAATGACATTTGTGATTGGCCTTTAGAAGGAACTGATTTTGCTTTGGTTTTTAATGGTGAAAACTGAGCCCCTTTCTGAAGAATTATAAGCAACTTGGGCTAAACTTTTAGAAGCTGGTAAAATACAGCTACTATCAGGCAGCTGACTGTTGGAGAAGAGCCCTGACTGAGAGGAAGGCAGTGATCATATCAGAAGGTCCAAAGTCTTGTAAAAAGAAACCAGTAGTGAAACGAGCAGAACCAGGAGATCATCATGCACAGCAACAACAGTATTACATGATGATCAATTCTGATGGACATGGCTCTCTGCAATAAAGAATTGTCTCAAACCAGTTCCAATTGTTCACTGAAGAAAACCATATACACCCAGAAAGAGGGACATGAAATATGGACCACAACGTAACATTTTCATGATCTCTATTGACATTTGCTTGCATTGTGTTGCCTTTCTCTGATTCTTTTTTTTTTTTCTTGTAGATAGGATTTTTCTTGCATAACTTCTCAAGCATTTCAACATTATTAACATGTAGTGGACCTCCTGCCATCTGGGGGAGGGGAGGGGACTGGGGGTAAAATTTGTATTGGAAAGCTTTGTAAAGATCAAGGTTGGGGAACTACCCATACATATGTTATACAAATAAAAAGCTTAAAAAAAATAAAAATAAAAAAGAATTAAAAAAATAAAAAAAAATAAAAAAATAAAAAGAAACCAGTGCTGGAAAAGTGTTCCAGAGGTGGCAGTTGATACCAGGGACACCAGCACCTGGTTAACACCAGTGAATTCCATTTTTATATTTGAGGACATGTGCTCCGTGTTGGGCCACTTGGCTAAAAGAACATATGTTTTCAAAGAAGTGATGGCTGTACAAAACAGGACAGTGTTTGGACCATATGTTACCAAAGATTTTCGCCTTACTTGGTAAGTAAAAGGTTATGCATGATAGTTATACATACAGTCTGTGATGGATGGCAGTAACTGAGAGGGTATCAAAAATAGATTGGTTGAGACATAATCCTAAATTAGAATGAGAAACCTGCATTTGTGTCCTATGGGTTCTCCCTTTCAATGGACAGTTATAGGGGATTGTAAATTCAATTGAGAGGAGATCATCCTTGCATAAGAGACCCCTTAGGAATGTCCCTAGAACATTAGGAGTTTCAGGAGGATTTTTTTCTAATTATTTATTTTGGTTGGGCATGTAAATTCATTTTTTATTACATATTTCCTTATGAATCACATTGAGAAAGAAAAATAAAACAGAAGAAAATAGGGACATTCTTTTTTTTTTAAATTGTTTTATTTTTTATGGTTACACACATATATTAACTTTTTAAATATATATTTCTTTATGGATCATGTTGGGAGAAAAGAACAAAAGGGAAAAACCATAAGAGAAAAAAAAACAACAAAAAGTAAACAAAGCATGTATTGATTTATACTCAATCTTCATAGTTCCCTTTCTGAATGCAGATGGCATTTTCTATCCAAAGTTTATTGGGATTGCCTTGGATCACTGAATTGCTGAGAAGAACCAAGTCTATCACAGTTGACAATCTTGCTGTTACTACATACAATGTATTCCTGGTTCTGCTTGTTTCTCTCAGCCTCAGTTTGCATAAATCTTTCCAGTTCTTTCTTAAAATCAGCTTATTCATCTTTTTTTTTTTTTTTTTTTTTTTTTTTTTTTTTGCTTTTTTCTGAGGCAGTTGGGGTTAAGAGACTTGCCCAGGGTCACACAGCTAGGAAGTGTTAAATGTCCAAGACCAGATTTGAACATGTTCATCATTTTTTAATAGAACAATAACATTCCATTACTTTAATATACCATAACTTATTCAGCCATTCCCTGATTGATGGGATCTACTTATTTTCCAATTCTTTACCACCACAAAAAGGGCTGCCACAAACATTTTTGCACATGTGGGTCCTGTTCCCTCCTTTATGATCTCTATGGGATACAGATCAAGTAGTGACTCTGCTGGGTCAAAGGGTATGCACAGTTTGATAACTTTTTGAGCATAGTTGCATATTGCTCTCCAGAATGGCTGGATCCGTTCACAGTTCCACCAACAATGTATCAGTGTCCCAGCCTTCCCATGTCCCTGCCAACATTCGTCATTATCTTTTTCTGTCATCTTAGCCAATCTGAGAGGTGTGAGGTTGTACCAGAGAGTTGTTTTAATTTCCATTATCAATAATGATTTACAGCATTTTTTTATATGACTATAGATGGCTTTAATTTCTTCATCTGAAAAATGGTCTGTTCATATCCTTTGACCATTCATCAACTGGGGAATGCCTTGCATTCTTATAAATGATACCTTTATCAGAAACATTAGCTGGAAAGATTTTTTTCCCAACTTTGTACTTCCCTTTTCAGGAGAATTTTAATGAAGAAGAGCAATCCCTTCCCCCCATATTACTCATATAACTTCCTATTTCCTGGAATTATTTTCTGAGATAACCAATGGAAGTTGGGGGGGGGGGCGGCAGAGTCCTTGCAAAAACCACTTCCAGCTACTCCCCACTGTACCCAGATCAGGGCATTGCTGAATTTTGTGCTGAAGAAGAGGGAAGAGGGGGTGGATTGTAACTACATGTGTTGACTGGGACCTACATGATATAACAGTACCAAACGGCAGCTTTTTCCATGAACACTGTCCTGAGGAAGTGGAGAAGGTATAGACAATATGTGACCTTTGGGAGGTTATAATTAATCTACCTGTCATAATAGGTAAGCAATGGAGTCTTCCATCCTAAACTGCTGGATTCCAAACCTTTGAGCATGTCCCCAGTGCATGTGTATTTATTTATCCATGTATGTGACTTAAAGACTGTGTCTCCCCATTTCACCAGCTTGAAGTGTAGAGTCTGGCACCTCTCTGATCAGCAGGGGAGCTCAGCCCTGTTGGGTTCCTGACCAGGCTGGCTTGCCCCTCTGGAAGTAGCCTGGTGGTGCCCTGCTCCCCAGGCCCACCACAATTATTACTGCACACTTGGTGTGGACTTCTCTCACTGGAACTCAGGACTCGGGAGCTCGAGCAGTCTGCCAGCCTCCACCTGTCCCCATGAACTGGGTCCAGAGGCTCTGCTGTAGCTGGCTAAGTAACTCAATGCTTGGTTTTAGTGGTTGTCTCAGGTGGAAACAAAACGCTGACAAAGCTCCACATGGAAAAGGTGTTGCCGTCAGTAGCGGGGCTTCCTAAATCACTCCTTATCCTCCTGTTCTGCTATGTCTTTTATTAGACCTTGCCTAGGAGAGTTCCATCCTCCTGTATTCTGGTGAACCCCTGCAAAGAGGTCATTCACAGATGGGCTCAAGCCCCCCGAGACTCTTCACTTGGAGTATTCTTTAAACTTTAAGAAGAGTTACAACATTTCATTTCCAAGTTTAAACGAAAAGCTCCCTAGAGTTTTTATGGATCCCATCCATTGTTTCCAGCACATCACAGCATCACAGCATCACAGCAAAGGGATGTTTCCAGACGTCTGTTCTCAGAGAGCTTTCTCCATGGCTCCAGTTTCACCCAAAAGCTCCGTGTTTTGCTTGTTGTTACCTTGTCACCTTTGTCTGGAATCCAGGACATAAGGGGAACTTGCAGTGGGAGAAGTCCATGAACCTAAGTGATAAGTGGTCTGTGGCTACGAACCAACGCTCATCGGACAATGACTGGCAGACGACTAACAGCTCTACGGGGCTGATAAGATGAAGGGGAATCAGCAGGGTTGAGGTTTCACTGCCACCCAGCAGGTTGGCGTCGATGGCAGATCTGTGTCGGGCAGTGCTGGGCAGCCTTGGAGTGTACCACGGGGACTCTTGTGACTAGCCACAAATTCTGAGACCATCTGGCCAATCAAAGAGCCCTTTTCTCCTATTTTAAAAGGAGAATGTTAGACTTGACACTCCAATCCATAGTCTTCAGGGGTTTGTGAAGCAGATGCACATGTCAGTGTTTCCTGACCTGTGGACTGCACTGCAGATAAGAGAAATGGGAATCCCATCAGTCCCAGGACGGAGTCCTCTCAGCACCCTAATGGATCCCAGTGGTGTCGGGGCCGGGGGACCAGGGTGGAGGTGGGGAGGGAAGTCGAGGAGAGGGAAGGGGCAAGGTTTTAGAATCCTGGAAAGGAAACATTTACCGCTCATTTTGTTTCCTGTTCACAGTTTTTACTGAACCTCTGAATCTCTTGAGAAGGGAGTGCTGTCTCAGGGCCACATTCCTGGTCTAATGGATTCCCATTTCGGGATGGCCTGAGCCAGAGCCAGCAGCATCTTGAGCATGGCCTGTTGTAGTCCTGGGATCCTTCACTTTTTTGTGTCCTGGTCCCCTCTGGCAGCCTATGGATCCTTCTCAGAACAATTTTTAAATGCATAAAATAAAATACATAGGATTATAAATGAAACTAATTATATTGAAATGGAGTGATTATTTTTTTATTTACTGACCCCAGGCTAAGAATTCCTGGCAGTAACAGGAGCTCCCAAACCCATCAAGTTAGAGGATTATCTGGAATCCATAGTATTGGAGAGATGCTCAATTGTAGGAATATTAAGGAACTCTGGCGTTACTTGGGAGGTTAGAAGGATCTTGTTCTAGGAAAGGGTGGAAGACAAACATACCACTGGCTGGTGCTCCTGTCCCCCCAGGGTGGTGCTGGGATCCGAAGGAAGAGTCCAAAGAGAAAACTGTGATTGAGATGGAGCAGGATTATTGTACATGAGTCACAGCAATCAAGATAAGCCTGCCTGCTGAGAATAAGGAAGCCCCATCTCCTTCCCTCCCCACCCTCAAGCTGCTCAGCTGGGACAGCTGAACCAAATTGCCCAATAAAAGTCAATTGATAACCAGAAAATATGTTAATATGTGACTTCAGACAAATCATTTCATCGAGTTCTCCCTTGCGTTTGTTCTCTTCACGTCCTTCTCTCCTCTGCTCCAGACAAGATCTCCCAGTCTCATCCTGTTCAGTGACCACTCAGACCCCATTACACTTCTGAATGGCTTGGATGTTTTGGCCCGGGTCTGCTGGCTCTCCCTAAGCAGTCTGGTGGCCCTACTGCAGCTCAAAGTTCAAGTCCCCATCAGCTTCTGTCTTGCCACGAGCAAGAGCTACAAGTGGGCACCACCACCTCAGGCTGGCATCTGATTTCCTAAATGGGACTGATTCTAGCCCAAGTGAAAATAAAAATGAAAACAACAAGAAACAACACCCAAATGACTTGATACAGGGCTTCAAATAGTGAGATTAATAAAATGTGTTTTTTAAAAGGAGCTTTTAAAAAACCTCCCATTGATTTAATATGACATAGAGGAGTAGTGTGGAACTCAAATGGAAATGAATCCCGGAGGACTGCAGATTGACTAAGGAAACCACAAATAAACATTTCCTCTGGTTTATTGTATTTTATTTATTTTGTTAAACATTTCCCCAATTACATTTTAATTTGGTTCTAGTTACATTTGAGAATGTTAGGAGGCAGCCATGAGTTAGACACCTTTGCCATAGAGGATAGAATTTTGGGCATGGAGACAGGATGAGTCTGGATATGAATTCTACCTCTGACACTTATTAACTGTATGAGGATAAACCCCGTTTGCCTCAGTTTCCTCATCTGTAAAATGGGCTGGAGAAAGAAGTGGCAAACCACTCCAGTATTTTTGCCAAGAAAACCCCAAGTGGACACAACTGAAATGAATGAACCACAAACTGGAAACACAAATCCCTGTCATTTTGATGTGGTATAGCTCCTAGGGAGGATGGAGCAATAACCCTAAGGCCACCTGTACCTGGCCTTAGGAGCGCTAACAAAGTTTCTGAGATAATAATGAGGTGCATATCAGACCACTTCTCAACTCTTCACTCTAAGCCATAAAATTCAATAATGAAGTGCATGTCAGACCATTGTACAACTCTACCTCTAAGCCATATAATTAGCATGTCAGTGACATGAAGTATCTGGCCTCTAACTTTTTCTTATAAATTTATCTTTTTTTTTTTTTTTTTTGCTTCTGGTTCTATGCTAACTTCTTTTGGAACTTAGTCTGCTTTAATTGGTGTTACAATTATAATAAACATTGCCCCTTGACTTGGAGATAGATCCAAGCCCACAAATTCTTTTGAGACACCTATTCCATGAGTTTTCTTTTTTCTTTTTTTTTTGTTTATTTGGTTGGAGGAGTTATTAATCTCATTTTTTATTTTGAACTTTAAAAAAAGAATTTATGGGAAGTACAAAACTGGGAAAAAAAATTTTTAGCCAGTGTTTCTTGATAAAGATCTCATTCCTAAAATATATAAAGAACTGTGTCAAATTTGTAAGAATACAAGTCATTCCACAATTGATAAATGATCAAAGGAGATGGACAGACAATTTTCAAATGATGAAATTAAAGTCATCTATAGCTATATGAAAAAAAATGCTCTAAATTACTATTGGTTACAGAAATTCAAATTTAAACAACTCCCAGGTGCCATTTCATACTTCTGAGATTGGCTAAGATGACAGGAAAAGATAATGATAAATGTTGAAAAGGATGTGGGAAAACTGGGACACTAATGTTGGTAGAGTTGTGAAATGATCTAACCATTCTGGAGAGCAATTTGGAACTATGTCCAAAGGGCTATAAAATTGTGAATACCCTTCGAACTTGCAGTGAGTGCCACTATCATAAAAGAGGCAAAAATGTTTGTAGCAGCTCTTTTTGTGGTAGCAAAGAATTAGAAAATGAGTAGATCCTATCAATCAGAATAGCTGAGTAAGTTATGGTATATGAAAGTAATGGAATATTATTGTTCTATTAAAAATGATGAACAAGCTGATTTTAAGAAAGACTTGGAAAGAGTTACACAAACTGAAGTTGAGCAAAACAAGCAGAATCAGGAATACATTGTATACAGTAACAGCAAGATTATAACTATGAAAGACTTGGTTTTTTTTGTTTTTGTTTTTTTTTTTTTAGTGATTCAGTGATCCAAGGCAATTCTAATAAACTTTGGATAGAAAATACCATCTGCATCCAGAAAGAGAACTATGGAGATTGAATGTAAATCAACACATGCTTTATACACTTTTTTTTTGTTTTTTTTTTCTCTTGTGATTTTTCCCTTTTGTTCTGATTTTTCTCTCCCAAAGTGATTCATAAAGAAATGTATTTTTTAAAAGTTAACATATGTGTATAACCAGAAAAAAATAAAATAGTTAATTTTTTCAACAAGAAAAAACTCTAAAAAAAAGAATTTCTGTAAACAGCAGAATATAGAAGGTGATTATATATGAAATTGTGAATATTCATAACTTGTATTTTTTAAAGTTATTTAAGAATTCCACACGTCATTTTGAAAATTAAAGTTTGCCTGTGTTATCTTCTGTGCATTTTTAAAATGGCTCTTTTTTATCATCACCATTGTTAACCCAAATCCACCCTTCCCCAATTAAAACAAAAGAGAGAAATATAGAGAGACAAAGACAAAGACAATGAGCCCTTTAAAACAAACATGCATAGTTAAGAAAAAACAAATCCACATACCAGCCAAGGCCAAAAATGCTTGTCTCTTTTTGTATCTTGAGCCTCTCAGCATTCTGTTAGGTAATGTATTTCATCATACCCCACTCTTTATTCAGCCATTCCACAATTGATGGGCACTCATTTTGTTTCCTTTCCTCTTAAGGATCAGGTAATCTGTTTTGCTTGTGGCTATCCCCTGTCATTATCTTCTTTCTCAACTGTTCTCAACTCATCCCCTTCATCCTCCATCCTTACACCATTCTTAGTGTGTTTTCCTGTACTGAGTATGATGTATTGTTACAACTCTGTATGTGTCCAGCCTTCTTTGTCCAGTTGAGATAGGGGTTAGGATCATCTGATGCTCCCTCCAACCCCTTGTTCCATGTGTGTTATACTCTTCTCATGCACCCCATTTATGAGAAGTAAGGAGTTCTAGCCCCTGCTTCCTTCTTTCTACAATTGTAATTTCCTCCTTTTACTTTCCCTTCTCTTTTCCCTCATCAAATCCTCAAAATTAATCAACTTAATCCCTCTCCAAATCCTCTGTTTTCCTTATTTAACATTCTCAATATGCTTTGAACAAAATGAGATTCTGAGGACCCTTGAATTCTTCTCCCCCTATCAAAATGTTGGTGCCACACCATCATGCAACTTCTTCCTAAATACATTAACTTTTTGAGGTTTCTCTGAACTTCTGTGCTTGTATTTCCTATATTTCCTTAGTTCCTATTCAGGCTCTGAGATTTTCTTCAGAAATGATAGAAATGCTTATTCCAGAGGCAGCTAAGATGGCTCGTAGATAGAGTGCTGGTCCTGGAGTCAGGAAGAACTGAGCTCAGATTCAATTTCAGATATTTGCTAGCTATGTGACCCTGGGCAAGTCACTTAATTCTGCTTGCCTCAATTTTCTCTTCCGTAAAACGGGCAAGAGAAGGAAATTGCAAAACCAGTCCAGTGTCTTTACCCAAAAAATTGCAAATGGGGTCACAGAGTCATGACTGGACAACAATAATCTCTGTTTTCTTAAAAGGTCTACATTTTCCCCTGTGTAATTAGTACATTCTTCTTGGTGGTAAGCCTCTATTTTTTTTCCCTCCTGAAATATTGTATTATAAAATCATCTTGGGTTTTGTTATTATTGTTGTTGTTGTTTCAACTTACTTGTTTTTGTTGGTGTTGTTGTTAAGAAGTTGCCAGGTCTTGTGTGATCCCCACTCTGGTTCCTTGGTACTTGAACTACTCCTTTCTGAATATTGGGTATCTTTTTTTTCCCCCTTTGACTTGGAAGCTCTGGATTTTGGCTAGAACATTTCTGTGACCTTTTCTTTTTGGAATTCTTTTCAAGAAGTGATTGGTGGCTTCTATCTTTGCCCTCTGGCTCTAATAGAGCTGGGCAGTTTTTATTTATGATTTTGTAAATTTTGATTTAATTCATTTTGATATAGGAGTTCTTATATTTTCTTCTACTTTTTTTTTTTTCCAATCTAGACTAATATTTCTTGTTCCCATGGAAGCACTAATTTATGTCTGATTAACCTAACTTTCAAGGATTCCATTTCTTGGGTCAAGTTTATCCATTTCTATCCTATCCATTTTTATTTATTCTTCTCATTTTTTCTCCAAGGCCTTTTTTTGTTTCATTTTAAAAGTTACTTGTTTCATTTCTTTTAGTAAAATGTTGTACTTGTGAAAATCCATTTTTTTTTCTTTGAGTCTGATTTCTCAGTTATTATGGAGTTTGGGATGATCTCTAGATTTGCTATAATTTTTTAATTATATCTTTGGTTTACTTATTTCATTTTATTTACTGAATTGGGACTTTGTGCCAGGCCCAGACTTCTCCCCACTTCTTCCTTTTTGCAGGGATAGGGAAGAAAGGAGCAGGGAATGATCAGTCCTTGGTCTTGACCCTTTTTGGTGTCATGGGACAGAGTAGAAGGGATCCTAAAGTCCCTGGGCCTGCTCTGAGCACCACCATTCTGCCCTAGTTATACCTGCTCTCACCTGAAGTTCTCACCCTGGGGTTTTCTGAGGGGCCTTTTCCAGAGGGCCCTCTTCTCTTAATACCTTCAGGCACAAAATCTCGAATAAGTGATCTTGACCCTTCTAGAATCCTGCTGAGAGGCCGCGGGTTTTTTTTTTTTTTTTTTTTTTTTTTTTTTGCCACCTTTGGCACAAGCTTTGCTGATGACTCCCTTTCCTGTTGGAAGTTCTGGCTAATTTTTTGTTCCCTTCTGGGGTGGAAGAAACCACTAGTTTTCTCACTGTATCTCTTGGTCAGTATTCATTCTGGTACAGATTTTAGGTCTCTGATGGGCTGCCTCTGTTCTGGCTGCCACCTTGGCTGGCAGTCCCAGGCAGCCTTTTTTTGTGAGTTGCTCGTGTCATCCCTTCAAGAGTGAACATTCACCCTCTCTGTATTGATCTTGTAAGATCTGATTTATGCATTCTGACTCTTCCATTAAAATGTGAGGTCCCGTAGAGCCCAGCTTCTTAAAAAGGGATCACGAGTGGAAAAAGTTTGAGATCCTGCAGAGCAGGGATGACTGATGTCTTTAGTGCTCAGCTCAGTACTTGGTGCACAGGAAGTGCTTAATAAGTGCTTGTTGATTGATTGGTAAAAGACCACTGAGGTTAGCAGAGCAGGTTTTTTAATTCTTCTTTCAAATGATGATAATCCCACTGTTTTCTGCCATTATCTTACCCCAGCTGTGGACACCAGTGTCTGTAGTGGGCAACCTGGGTGGTGAAGGCCTTGAGTAATGACATGAGGATCGGTTGGAGGAACGGAACATGTTTAGACTGAAAAAAGATGACTTGGTGAAGCAGGGGACAAGGAAGGAGAGGCATAATGACTGCATTCAAGTGTCTGATGGCTTTCATGGGAAAAGGGCAGGACTGGCTGTGTTTGGTGCGGAGCCAGCAGTGATGGGTAGAAATTGCAAAGAAGCCAATGGGGGCTCAGCTGGGCGTCAGAGGGGACTTGCTGATGGTGAGAGCTGGCCGAGAAGCCACCGCCCCCCCCCCCAGTGGGTTTTCACTGACCCTCAGCACCATGGTCCCTAGTTGCCCGAGTGGGCTGCTAAGGGATGCTGCCTCTGGCGAACTGAAAGAAGGTGGCTCTCTTCATTTTTTCCAGCCTTGCTCACTGTCATCGCACAGGATTTAGTTTGTTATTGTTCTCCTTCCTTTTATGTTGTTATTGTGTAGGTTGTTTTTCTGGTTTTCCCTTTCAGACTTAAATTTCAAACCACCCGACATTTATTATGTGCCTTCTATGTGCAAGGCACTGGAACTGCATGAAGCAATCTCTGCCATCCAGGCGCTGACTTTCTTGAAGAGGAGGCCCCATAATTACAGGATAAGGCTGAGGGGGGAGAAAGGGCCTGAAGGAAGGGGTCAGGGATGGGGCCTCTGAGCTGACCTCGAAAAATGAGGATTCTGGGAAGAGACAATGAAGGAGGAAGGACAGGAAATAGATACATCAAGCATGCATTTATTAAGTGCTAGCTGTGTACCAGGCCAGATTTGTACTTGGGTCTTTCTGGTTCCAGTATCTCTCCACTGAGCCTCTCTCTGCCTTTGTTAAGCAAAATAGTGAACTTGCTTAGGTTAGGATGGAGAACTGAGGAGTGATCCAAGTATCCTAAAGAGGTTTTTGTTGTCTCTAACTAGTTTGACCTGAGCTGAAGGGAATTAGCCTTGGGGCCTTTTCCTGTCTCCAGAGAACAAAAGAGTCTTTGCTCAGAAGGACACCATTCACTGCATGTAAATGCTACCCTGAGGGAGGAGGGGCTGAGGATGGGAGTGGGAAAGGGCTCCACTGGGGATGGGGGTGGGGGTGAGAGAGAGACAGAGACATAGAGAGACAGAGACACACACACACATCATTCTGTTATGTTCTCAGAGGAAGGTTTGCATTTGTAGCTAAAAATCTCTACCTGGCCAATCCATCCTTCTCCGCCTTATTAACAGAGACCTGAGAATTGAAGCTTTTTAACAATCAAAGTTTAATCAGACCTGCTCTGAATGACTTGTGCAGGGTCCCATAGGTGCTAAGAATCTGAGGTGGATTCGGTCCCCTCTGTGTGCTTTACATCAGTACTAGCAGCTATTTCTAATAATCGGTTGTAGTAGCTTTTGTGGAAAAAAGGGGGTGGGGGAGAATATGAACGGAGCAAGCTCTGGGTTTGGGGGCCTACTGCCCCACACTGGAACACCTGGTATTCCGGCTTTCTAAGGTTCCTTCTGCCAGTGATTCAGGGATCCTCTGATCTGAAAGACAGCTTCAGGCCCTGGATGAGAATGGATGTAACTTTGCTGAGGACAAACTGGGAAGGAATAAGGCAAGTCTTGGGCAAAAGACCTCCCCATTCTGCTCCAGCCCTTCCCATTCTTTTCTCTTGGGGCTTGGGAAAGGACACTGGACTGGATATTCTGCAGAGCTGTCGGATGGCCTTTTAGTTTGGGACAGAACTCTTTCTCCCTGATGGTCTGGTCTGGCCTGTGCTCAGTGTTGGTGCCGGAGAAGGGCTGTTTCACATTTAGGGTTTCGACTTTGAGGTAGAAAATGCACCATTTATAATGGAGGGTAGTTACCAAATAAACCTGTTCAGCTGAAATATTTGGAGAATAACCTGGATGTGAAGCATGATTTTGCTTATTGCCTAAGTAAAGTAATATCTTTATTTTTCCTTTCCCCTTTCCATTTTCTCTATTTTTCATTCCCTTCTTTTCTCTATTAACAGCAATGCCAAATGAATATAACTATATGAAACTGAAGAGTGATTGCCCTCCTTCTCTGCCATGGTATGCCCAACCTCCCAAAAAAATGAGAAGACCCAGCCTGTTATTAAAAGGCATTCTCAAGTAAGTTGGACTCATCATAGGAATCCTGAAAAAATTAGAAAAATCATTGCATCTATTTTTGAATGTTAAATACCATGAATTTTGATGGTGATTAATTTTGATAACTGGTTTCTAATAAGTATTCATAGAAGTTAATCAGGATGTTTTGTTTCCATTTGCTTCCATAGCTAATAAGGAAAGAAAGCATTTTATAGGATTGAAATCAAATTGTGAAAGTTGATCGTTTCTTCCATTCTCCCTTCTCCATTTTCCACTTTCATTTCCCTCTTCCTTATCCCAGCTTCCCTTTTATTTAACCTGCCAAAAAATGAAATTAATACAGTCTATCAGCTACATGCTGTCCAGCTTCCCACTCCCACCCCTTCATCCCTCCTCTTTTGCTTGTGGGCTCTACATCCCTTGGAGCACAGGAAAACAAAAATGATTGTAGCTTGAGGGAAGAATGTGGATACATTTAAGAACACTGGTCTCCTGGACAGGGCTGTATCAGAATCTGAGATATCTGCCGCTTCTCACACTGGGGAGAGTATCCCACAGCAGCAATGCTTTGGGTGTAACGGGTGCCAATTCCCCAGGACTTAGTATGACCCAGAGGATTGCTGACCATATCCTTGACATAAAGTGGACATAAAGTGACATAGGTGACTTATGTTAGCATATGGCATTGGTGAAGCTCATCTGCATCAAACTTAGTCAGTTCTGAGACAGAGAGAGAGGAGAGAGAGAGAGAGAAGGAGGAGGAGGAGGAGGAGGAGGAGAGAGGGAGGGAGGGAGGAAAAAAGAATGAAAGAAAGGAAGAAGGAAGGAAGAAAAGAAAGAAGGATAGAAAGAAACACACACATTGGGTTTGTCTTTGTATTTGGTCTTCATCTGGCAGCTATAGACTACCACCTCCCTGCCTAGAAGAAGGAGACATGCTTTGCCATCAGTCTTTGCAGTCAAGCTCAGGCATTACATTGATCAGAGTTCTGGGTCTTTTCATTATCATTTTCTTTACATTCTGTGGTCATTTTCTAGATAGTTCTCTTGGTTCTACTTCATTCTGCATCAGTTCATACAACTAAAACTTTGCCAAGGTTTTCTAAAAGCTGCTTATTTATTATTTCTTATGATACAATATCCCATTATATGTACTTATTTATTATTAGTCCTTCTTCAGAATCAGGGTGCTTATTCCTTTCTCTGTATAAAGCCTGTTCCACAATCAGATTATTCCAACTGGTATTTAAGATGGATAGGGGCAGAAGTGCTAGCTCAGAGATCATGAATAACCTATATGATCCTGGACAAGTACTTCACTTGCCTGGGCCCCAGTTTCTTCATCTGTCAAATGATGGGGTTGAATTCTCTGACCTTGGAGATTCTTCCCAGCTCTAACTCTAGGATCCTTGAGATAAAAACAAATCGAAGGGTGGCTCTCTTGATTATAGAGGTGCTGTTTACCCTTAAATGTTGCCTAGTAATCAGGCTTGAAAGTTCCTAGTGTTTTATCATTCAATAAAAAAGCCATAGTATTTATTAGATCATTCTTGCTTCACTGAACATTGCCCAGGGGCTCTGCTTGTGCTATATATAGACCCATCTACCAAGAGCCCTTTAGACAATAAAAAATTCTACTTGGGGAAGAGGGGTGGGATTGGACTGGGCTCAGTAGAGTATCGACACTATAAACATTTAGCCATGCCCAGTAACAGTAATCTCCCTTCAGCTGAGCAAATATGGAAAAGCAGAATATTTGGCAGAAAATAGAAAACTGTGGCAGTCTCACCGTGATTAGTATATTTTTAGTGTCTCTAATGCTAATTTATAGCATTAAAATAAACTGGGTGTTTATCTCTGTTCATTCTTCTCCATCCATCATTTTTTTCTGTTCTTTTCTTTCTGAATCCATGCTCCCTTTTGTTTTTCCTTTCCTATCAATACTCTGGAGGGGGTCTAGCTTGCAGAGACTCAGCTTGTAAGTAGCTAGTGTTTACAAATAGCTATTCCAGTTAGGGATTTATTTCTCTATTAGTCATTCTCCCATTTTCTACATGTAGAGTTACTGTCCCTTCACTGAGACTATTCCTGTCTATAACAACTTCCCCTTTTTCTTCCATCCTTGCTGTTATCATTAACACTCTCCCCCCCTTCCTGCCTCTTAGACTCCTGTCAATTGTATTTCAGATGCTGTGACTATTACAGATTTAGGGGCCTGGGGGAATAATATGGGACAAAGTATTACTCCGACTGACTAGGTCCTGATTTATAACTTACCTTATAATTGTCCAGGAAAACAAAATTGTAAATTAAAAAGGAAAAAAAAATCAAGTATCTGTTTTGTGTAAGACTTGGATGTTACTTGTGGAGGCTAATAAGCAAAGTGAAACCATCCCAGAACTGAGGGAGCTTATGTTCTCTGAGGGAGGGAGTGGTAGTGGCAAGGATACAACATAGACAGATAAAATTAAGGTAACTTGAGAAGGGAGCAAGAGAGTAGTAACAGCTGAGGAATGAGGTGATGCGGGTACATTATTGAAGCTCAGTTACACAAAGACTGGCAAATAACCCCAGGACTTGCCTGGAGACCTCCCTCATACACATACATTTTTAATAACACTCTTTCTATGGGATATTGCTTAGAATCTTCTACCATCTGTCTTTTTCAATGAGTTTATCTTCTAAGCCACTATTGCTGGCTCTCTCTTATTGACCAGCATTTATGGGCTGAGATGGTTTCTGGGCTCTTTTTGTGGTTATTATTTCACAATGATAGCTTATGATGTTCATTTATCCCTTTCCCATTTGGGGAACCATTACTTTATTTAATTAGGTCAGTGTGGAACTTTTGTGATTGTATGCCCTGTCTTTTATCTCAATCATTTCTTCCATCTTGATGTGCATTTGAACTTTTGCTATAGAGACATAATGAGGAAAGAACATTGGGTTTGGAGTCAGAGATCTGGGGCTGAATTCTGGTTCTGCCTCAGTCCTATGTTGACTTCTACTTCTCCAATGATGGTGGGAGAAGGGCGGAAAATGGGAACAAGGAGGCCTAAGAATCAGAGTTCATAGACTGTCTACAAACTGGCTGTATCACCTGTGTGACTCTGGACAGGTCATTAACTTGTCTGAGCCATAGTTTCCTTTTCTGTAAAAGGAAAGGACTAGAATAACTGGTTTCCACTAATCTTTCCAACTTTAGAGCTCCAGTGTAACTTGATGGTCTGTCTGTATGTGGACAACTGATTCTGGAACAACCCCCACGTGTACAAACAGCATTATCTGACATTTTGGTACGTCACGTACCCTGCTTTCTGACGCTTTTGGAAGAATATTTGTGACACACAGTCATGAAGAGAGGCTGGCAACCTACAGTTCTTTGGCCTTTTTCTCTTCTTAACCTTAAACCAGATTTTTATCCCACCTCTTTTTGACTGTCTTCTTAGAGCCTATCTTTACAGTGTCGGCAGTGAGTTTTAAGTGGTTTGTTTATTTGGTCTGGAGGTTCTCTGTGGAATTTTTCTACATCATCATCTTCTGCAGCAGCTCTTGACGCATAAATAGTTATTTTCCTGATGGATTTCTTGGGGAAAGGCTGATGTTCATTATAATCACAGCAGATCAAGAAAACTCACTTGCAGTGATATTTCCATTTAATTAGGGGAAGGAAACATGCACTGGGCTGGTGACTTCTTCTTCGAGTTACCCAGATAACAGGGTAGTGGATCTACCTGAGCTCACACTGACACTGTGACAAGGAGCATCTACTGTGCTGGGGCTTCCTTAGTTCAATTAAATGCACATTGATTCAGCACCCCACATGCAAGAGTTGTTTCTTGTTTTCCCCTGAGGCTGTGATGAAATTAACTCTTTAAAATCAGCTGCTTTAATTCTCCCAAGAGCCTGTGAGCCATCCTCCTGCTTCTGGCTTCATTGAGATTGAGAGTGGCAACATTCACATGGTGCAGTCATCCGGCTGACCTCATTCCTGTGATCCTCAAGATGTATAGCCACTTGTAGAGAGTCTATAAACTCTGGTTCTTAGGACCCTTGTCCCATTTTCTGCCCTTCTCCCACCATCTTTGGAGAAATAGGAAGTGGCCAACATAGGACTAAAGCCATCTTAATTTTCCTTTCCTTTCCTGTCCTCTTTCCTTTCCTTTCCTCTTCCCTTCCCTTTCCTCTTCCTTCCCTTCCCCCTTTCCCTTCCCTTCCCCCTTTCCCTTCCCTTCCCCCTTTCCCTTCCCCCTTTCCCTTCCCCCTTTCCCTTCCTTTCCCCCTTTCCCTTCCCTTCCTCCTTTCCCTTCCCCTTTCCCATTTCCTTTCCTCTTTCCTTTCCTCTTCCTTCCCCTTTCCTGTACTTTTCTTTCCTTTTTCCTTTCCTTTCCTTCCACAGTTGGGGTTAAGTGACTTGCCTATGGTCACACAGCCAGGAGGTATTAAGTGTCTGAGGTCAGATTTGAACTTAGGTCTTCCTGACTCTATCCACTGCACCACCTTGCTGCCCCTGTCCCCTAATTTTTTTTGAAGGTTGCTATGGCAAAAGAATTCATCACCTCGTGCAAGCTACTGGTTATGAATTTCCTACTTTTACTCTGTTGTTCCTCAGATAGCTGACAGTATATAACCAGAACCATACAGGGAGCTTTCCCAGGTGAGAACAATCTGCCAGAGCTTGTACTCCTCAAAGATAGCTACAGAGAACCAAGGGTTACACATAGGGATGAGATTTTGTAGAAAACTTTCAAATAGGCTTAAAATCTTTGAGAATGATTTAAACATGGCAAAGTGTCCTTAGTGACAATGTGAGAAGGTAAAAAGAAGACGTGTACAAATGATTTTCTATAGTTGACCATATATTTACAGCCACTCAATTAACTGAAAGATATGGAGAATACAAGATCCCACTATTTGCTCTCCAAAAAAAGTATTTGACTTGGTAGAGAAAAATGGAACCTTCAGGGCCCTCTTTGGGGGGAAGACAAAGATGTTGCCCATGTATATGTTAAGCTCCTACAAAATTCTTTGATGGATACAACCATAGAAATAACATTGTTCACTGACCTCTTTATCAATATAGAATTAGGTATAAAAGAGGGAGGCAATTATATATACCATTGTCATGGAGGATATCCAGATGGGGAGATCTTTCAGATGCTCATTTTGTGGATGCATTTTTGAACTGACCATATTGAGCCCCACTATTTTGGAACCTCCTATTGAGATTCCTGACTATTCAAAATAATTCATTGTAACAATTTACACAGGAAAAAACCAAATGAATGAAAAATGCCTATTTTCTAGGCTTTGTGGCTGTTGCCTATTCCATAATCATTTTGGACAGTCATTGCAGATGAATGCTGAATTTGATGCAGAATTGAATAGACACAAGACTGCAGGCTGGGTTCAGTTTGAGAAATTACATAACACTTTCAATATACCCGCTCTTGTCCCTGGCTCAAAAAAATATCTTTTTTTTTTTTTTTTAAACACTCATATTCCCTTGATTATTCACTGAATCACAGAATACCACAATCACCGAAGAATCAAAATAATGGATTAGCCACATGGCAGTGGGAAGGTATGGCCTAAAGCATATTAGTAGTGGAGACTTATACTCAAGGAGCAGCATAAAAGATTTCATGATAAAAGATGCAGGATTCAATTCAACATTCATTCATTCTGTGCAAAGATTTGTCGGTGGTTAGAACAAGACATGACCTACTCATTCATGTGCAGTACAAACGCTAAACAAAGGGTCCTTAACCTGGGGTCCATGAACTAGTGCTTGTTTGAATAATTGAATAACTATTTCACTGTAAGTAGTTTCCAGTGTAACCCTATGCATGTGTGACCCACAAAACGTTAACTTCTGCTTATTTTTCTAGTCTCCACTTGCACTGGTAGGTTGGGTTGCCAGAGAGAAGCTAGAGGGTTTGGGGGGGGATGCTCATTCTAAGGCTATTGCCTGCAAGTTTCTGTCAGTAAACTGATTGCTGATTCATCAATTGTTTTCAACTGGGCAGCCACACATAGCTTTTAGAAAGAAATATTTACTGACTTGGCTGTTCTCAGCAGCACAATGATCCACAACTATGAAAGACTTAGGATGAAAAATCCTATCCATACCCAGAGAAGCAAATGATTTGTGTCTGAATACAGATTGAAACATGAAAAAAGAATGAATGGGTTATATATGACAAATATGGAAATATGCTTTTAAAATTTGCATATATTTAACCTATATCAGATTGCTTACTTTTTGGGGTGGGGGAGATAAGGGAAGTAGATTTTACAAAAATGAATGTTGAAAACTGTCTTTATGTGTATTTGGAAAAAAATACTATGAAAGCATTGGAAAAAAGGAAAGGAATATTTACTAAGGTGGAATATATGAGTATGGCTGATAGGGACACACTCTCATGAGCAGATTCCGAGTTTAGGGGAAGGTGGGCTCATGCTTGGAGAGTACATATGGATCCCTCTTCTCAATATGTCTAATTTGTCCTTAGCTGCTGATATGGGTCCTACCATCAGCGGTTCTGTGATTGGCTGCAGATAGGAAGGCTTGCATCTTCTGAACTTGTTTGCAGGATTGGAGAAGTTCACTCCCTCTGAGAAGGAGTGGGGCAAGGAGGGGGAAGCAGAGACTCGCTCTTCCTCCTGACCCCAAAGTGATATGCTCTCCAAGGCCCAGCCTACTTTGCTTCCAGCATGAGATGTCCTGCAGCTGGGACCCCTGGTGCCATATGGGCTTGCTGTTTTATCCTGGGCCTTACGAGCTCCTTCTGAGAGGGTCCTAAAGAGATTATTACTTCCATTCTATAGATGAAGAAACTGAGGTTTCAAGAAGTTACTTGACTTCCTATGATTGAAAATTAAGTCTAAGATAGAATTTGAACTTAGAACTTCTGGATTCCAAGTTCAACACTCTTTCCACAACAGCGTACTGTCCCTCCGGGACCTTCTGCTTTCCCTAAGCAAACTTGGTTTTAGTGGGATGTGGGATAAGGGCCTCCTTCATTGGCCTGTCTAGGGTTCCAGGTGCCCCTAGCAGACAAGCTAGGGCTTGAGGCAAAATCTCAGTATCCCTTTTGAGAAGTAACACATCCTCTGATTTGATGGTCGTTCCTGGAGCCCTCACCCCAGCCTGCAACACCCAAGTTGTTGCCAGTTCAAGTAAGGTCAGTTAAACTCTATGTGCTTTTAGTAAGCACTAGAAAGCCACAAAGGAAGGCAAAAAAACAATTTCTGCCCTCAAGGAGTTCCTAAATTAAGGGGGGTGGGAGGAAAACAGGCAAACACCTAAGTACTAAGAAGTTAAGTAGAGAATGATCAGCAGAGGGAAGCACTAGAATTTGGGTAGGGGCATTAACATTAAAGCCTCCATTTTCCTCAAATTTGCTCAGCTTAAATATTTGCATGGGATCATTCAAATCATGTCAAGTTTGGCAGCTCTCTCTACTAGATATTAGAACTACCATCAGTAGTAAAACTACTTTTAAAAGTAGCTTAAGACACTTTGCTCTGAGGTCTTTACTATCCTCCTAAATCAACTTATGAGACAATTGATCTTGACATTTATTTATTTATTTGTTTTTTAAATTTTTTTTTTAAATTTTATTTTTTTAATTTTATTTGCATAACATATGTGTGGGTAATTCTTCAACAATAACCCTTACATAGCTTTCCGTTACAAATTTTTCCCCCAACTCCCCACCCCTCCCCTAGATGGCAGGATATCCACTACATGTTAATTATGTTAAAATATTGGTAAATCGAATATATGTATACATATTTCCAAACTTGTCATTGTTGTGCAAGAAAAATCTTGTCTACACAAACGATATATCAGATAAAGGAAACACAATGTAAGCAAACATCAATCAAGGAGTATGAGAATGTTATGTTGTGGTCCACATTTCGCATCCCTCTCTCTGGGTGTATATGGCTTTCTTCAGTGAACAGTTGGAGTTGGTTTGAAACATTTCATTGTTGAAGAGAGCCATGTCCATCAGAATTGATCGCTTGACATTTATTTATGAACTCCTTACTCAGGAATGCATGGAACAAAATTTGAGGAGTGCTAATATAGAAAGCTTAAAAGTGTCCCACCTCTGTGCCTCAGGCTCCCCATTTGTAAAATGAGGGGATTGGACTTGATGGCTTCCAAGATCACTTCCAGCCCCAAATCTAGAATCTGTATATCACAAGCTTGCGACCTCTTCACAGGGCTACCAGAACTTTAATTATCTTGGCAAATCCTTTGAAAAAACCATAGTCAGCTCCATGCCATAAAGAGGCATCATAGTAGAACTTTTTTAGATTATACACTTTTGTGTAGATTCAACACAGATGTAACTAAACTATACAGGTTTAATCTGTGGAGAGAAGAAAGAAATGATTTTAAAATGATTGATTATACTATGGCAGCTATAGATTCGATCCTTAAGTATCATGCTAGTATATAAGGAAGATGTGGGAAAATCTAAAAACATTAGAAGAGTCTTAATATGATAAAAGTTACAAGAAAAGGATTTGAACTACAAGGATGTATATAGTATGATTGGTCCATTTAAAAGCAGTCTCATGTAAAAGTTTCTTTCATTAAATCGCCTGATTTTAAATATCACCTTGTACTTAGAAGTAGTGAAGTATCCAGCATAAACAAAAAAACTACCTTAAACCATGAGAAGATAAAAGTTGTGTAATTTAAAAATTCATGTATCTCTCTTATTCTTTCATCCTTTAGTTTGTTTTGTGTGATGTGGGAAAAAGAATGAAATTGCATTGATGAGAATGTCAGTAACATTTCATCATCAGAATGCACTGAATGCCCTTCAATAAATAACTTTCATTGGCAGTAGAGAAGAAAAAATTGAGCATTTATCTAGATTATCATGGGAAGTCTGTCATAATGGAAACTTAGAAGCTATTAAGCCAATTCCTATTATCATCATCAAAGACAGAGGCATTCTGCCTGAATGCCTCATAACAACAATACAGCTCAATTTTCTTACAAATTAAGATGACCCTTGCTTTTTAATGTGTCTGCCCTTTGTGTTTTTTCTTCTTCTAATGATAAGAATGACTTAAACTGTTTCTTAAGTGTTTGGCTTCCTGTGAGTTTGTTGAATCTTCTAAATGCTTTTAATTTGTCTTAAAGTAGCCAATGCTGTATGATAAAATAAGTATCATTATGTGTATTGTTTCTCATCATTCTTTTGTGAATACTAACTAAATTTTGGCTATAAACTGGAAGGCAAGTTTTTAACTACATATATATGTTAACTATAATATAACTTTATTAAATATATTTAACTATATGTATTTATCTTTGTAGATATTTAAATATATAACTATTATATATAAATAATTATATTTAACTATTATATATGTAATATATTAACTATATATGTAACTATATATAATTTGAAATTAAGTGTACTCTAACATTTTAACAAAAGAAAATGGGAAATAGTTGACTGAAGGAAATTAAACAAGACAAAAAACTGTCCCTTGTTTTCCAGCTGAGATTTTTTTTTTAAATTTCACTCTTATAGTTGAATGAATGAAAGAAAAATGTTATTTTAAAGAGGCTCTCCTCTATGTGCCAAGCACCATGTCAAAAGGACTAGAGATTCGAGGTGGAAAAGCAAGATGGTGCCTGTTTTCAAGGCTCTATCATCTTATTATGAGGGAAACAGGAGAAATGTTATATTAATGCTTTGATTGCAATGATTTCTTCGCTTAATGTTTCATTTTTATTGTTCTTGTAAAATATGTTTCTAATAGAAATATTCTTTATCTCTGATATTCTATCTAGAATTCTAGGATTACCACCATTGAATTGTATACAAATAAGTAATTTAATTTTTCCTCCCTCAGATGTTTGTTACTTGTATTTGGAGTGTGGATCCTCTATATCCTCAAATTAAATTACAGTGCTGAAGAATGTGACATGAAAAGAGTGCATTATGTGGATCCTGAGCGTGTAAAGGTTTGATATTTCTGAAATGTTTTTCGTCTGCATTTTTAAAATTTTGTTCCATACACGTGAATTGATTTTCATTAAGAAAGTTCCAATGCTTGTGACATCTGGCCTCTAAAATATAAAATGTTTATTATATAAGATAATTGTTTAGTAAGGAAATAGACTGTCACCTCTTTTGTGCTAAAATGTCATTGATTCCCCCTTCATTTTTAGTCAGAGTTTTCTGTACTTCCCAACTTTCCTTATTAGTACTTCTAGGTTCCATTAAGATGTTTCTCAGAAATCTATCTGTGGCCAGTTTAATTAAGGAAAACACTGTATCAAATCATTGTGTTGGTTCCTTTAGGTTGAATGAGCTAAACATGTTGGAGGATTATTACATGAAATGTTAATGCTGTCACCAAAAGGTTATACTGAATTTTCTTCAAATAGTTCATAAATTCCTCTAGTTGCTGTTGCTGGTTCTGATCTGCCCAAACTAAAATAAACAAGAATAAAATGAACAACAACAACAAACCTACATTTCCTTTAGATCCTTCTATTTTTTGAAGCAATTAGTCCATCTCTACTCTTTTTTCCTCCCTCCAAACTCTTTAAAAAAATAACTCTTGAAAAAGTAACCCTTGATCACAGAGTGGTTATAAGGATTAAATGAGAAAATATTTTAGGGGACTTAGCATGGTGCCTGGTACAGAGTCGGTACTTAATAAGCACTTACATTCCTGCCCTTTTTTCAGCATTTGATTCTGTTCCCTATCACCTTGTTGATAATCTTGTAGGTTCTCTTAATCCTATCTCACTTATTTATTCCTCTTCTTCCTTACCCCTTAATTTTAGAGTTTTACAGAATTCTGCTCCTCTCCTTTCCTCTCCTTACCCCTTCTGTTCTCCCCTCTTTTCTTCTCCTCTTTCCTCTCCTCTCCTTCCCTCTTCTTTCTCTCTCTCTTTTTAATTTTTTAAATAGTATTTTATTTTTCCCCCAGTTACATGTCAAGAAAAATTTTGGCATTCATTTGGCATTTAAGATTTTGAGTTCCTAATTTTTCTCCCTCTCTCCTTCCCTCCCCTATCCTCTTCTGAAGATGACAGGAAGTTTGATAGAGCTTGTACATGTGCTATCCAAGTAAAACATATTTTCTTATCAGTCACAGTTGTGAAAGAAGAAACGATCAAAAGGGGAAAAAACATGAGAAAGAATAAGGAAAAAATATGCCTCAAACTGCATTCAGTTCTTTATCTGGTCATGTAGAGCATTTAGAGTCAGTATTTGGACCCAGATTCTCTAGTTTCAAACCAAGCTGCCTGGGTCTGTTCTCCTTTCTGTCTCCCCTCTTCCTATGCTCAGAGGCAGAACGAAAAAAAATTTTCTTATGACTCAGAGGGAAATGTCTCCTTCTCTCTCCCCTCCCCTCCCTTCTCTTCTCTTCCCTTTTCTTCTCTTTTCCTCCCCTTTCCTCTTCTCCATTTTGTTCCTTGCCCACCTCACTTGCTCTCATGGCTTTAACTTATGTTTATATGTCCAACTCCCTAATCTCCATGTCCAGCTTCACCTTGACTTTCTCCCAAGTTCTAGACCACCTGCATGTGCTACCGGCACCTGGAACTGAACTCATCCAAAATGCAGCATACTGTCGGTCCCCCAGCCCTGCTCCTCCCACCTGCCCTGTTTTTGTTACCTGGGTTCAGATCCGGCATGGAGACACACAATGTGGGATAATGGGAAAACTGAAGCCGTTGGACCCAGATCTACAGTTGCTGTGTCTTTGACCTGAAGCCACTTAATTTCTCCATCAATAAAGAGGGATGAGTACTCAATAAAAAAGAATGCATCCCCTATTTATATAGTAGTTTGGACATGTGCATTCCCCACCTTTTCCTAGAGCAGACACTCCACAAGGATGACGATTGTCTCTTGTTTATCTTTGTGTGGTCTCTGGAACCTGGCACAGCCTCTGCACATACTAAATCTTTTTTTTTTTTTTTTTTTTGCTGAGGTAGTTGGGGTTAAGTGACTTGCCCAGGGTCACACAGCTAGGGAATGTTAAGTGTCTGAGACCAGATTTGAACTCAGGTCTTCCTGACTTTAGGGCTGGTGCTCTCTCCACTGTGCCACCTAGCTTCTCCACATACTAGGTCTTTAATGAGTATTCGCCAAATGGTATTGCATCCCTAAGGACAAATTTTAAATGACATTTTACACATTAAAGCCAATGATCTTTTCTATATTTTTGTGGAGTTGTGGGCTAGAATACTGGGGAAACTGAGGTAATATTAATTAACCCTTCCCATTCCCCCACCACCAGTAGCACACAACTATAGAAAAAGATACCAATGGAAAGTTGGGTGATTTGGAAACCCCAGTTCTTTCTTCAAGACTCTCTGTTCCTCAGACTTAGAATTTTTTTATGTTCCTTCTATGAAAGAACTTTTTTTTCTTGTCTTTATCTGAGATAAAATTTCCAGGGATTATTAGCCCTTTATTAACAAAGCCCAGGTTTGTTTGTTTTTTAAATTTAAAAAAAAATTTTTAAATTGACATCTGTAGCACAGATGTCAAACTCAAAAAGAAACAGATTCTTGCAGGTCACATATTGACTTAGAAAATCACAAATCAACATTTTCTATGTTATATTGTATTTTTATTTATTTTGTTAAATATTTCCCAGTTAGATTTTCATATGATTTTATCCGACAATTTCTTTTTATAAAAAAGTGATGCTATGCACATCTGAAGACCCCAAAAGTTGCTTCTTCCTTGCATCATAGACTTTCCATCTTCAGGCTAAGAGCAAATTAAAAAAAAAAAATAAAATCTTAAACAAATGACGCAGGGGAAATGCAGGTATCCTGTTGCATTTAAGATAACATAGGGTGGTTTGAGCTCAGAAGAAATTATATGGACAAGTTGTTAGCATCCCTCTCCCCCTTGTCTGTCTCATGAGGAACATCTGGCAGGAGGGCATCACGGAGGATGCTGGGAGCAGAGTCAGACTTGTCGGGGTGCTGTAGGAGTCTCTGGAGCTTGGGCCTTTGCAGAGCAGAAGCTTTGGCTAAGCCCAGGATCCCTCTGGTCAGGACCCAGGTTTTTTGTTTCTTCTGTTCCAAGGTCCCTCACAAAGCTCACCTTCAAAGCCAGGACTCTCCAGGGAAGATGCTGAAGTTCTTTCAGCATTAGCATAAGCGTGATGTGGGGGAGGGCATCCTGGTGGCGTCCTCTTGGGTCACTGGTGGCCCGCGCTGGCCGTGTAGATGCCTTACCTGTTAGCACTTTCTCTGGTAGGTGCCTGTGCCCAGGGCCTCCGGCCTTTACACAGCTCTGCACATCCGGAGACAGTCTTAGCCTTGTGTGTGTCTCAGACGCCTCCGATAGCCCTGTGAGCCTGCATACCCTTCTGAGGATGATACTTTTAATGCCCCAAATAAGGTGCAATTGACTCTAAAGAAAATAATTTTAATGGAGTAAAGCTGTGATTCCCCCATTCATGCTCACAGATTCCTTGGGGGTAGGGGCCGCCAGCCCTGGCAGAACTCCAAGTAGGAGTGTTGGGTGCTCAGTATTTTCTTGCTTTATCTCTGAGGGAGGAGAGGGTGTGGGGGGTGACAGAGAGACAGACAGGAGGGAGAAAGTAACCCAGAGCAGAGGGAGGAGACCCCCTCCGAAGAGAAGAGCAGAGAATGCGCCCCTTCTTTGCCCAGGATGTTCTGCCAGGATGTTCAACAAACCACCCTATGTTATCTTAAATGCAACAGGATACCTGCATTTCCCCTGCATCATTTGTTTAAGATTTTATTTTTTTTAATTTGCTCTTAGCCTGAAGATGGAAAGTCTATGATGCAAGGAAGAAGCAACTTTTGGGGTCTTCAGATGTGCATAGCATCACTTTTTTATAAAAAGAAATTGTTGGATAAAATCATATGAAAATCTAACTGGGAAATATTTAACAAAAAAATCCCATTTGGAGGAGGAGGGAGAGTTGAGAGGACAGATCTCTTACAGACTGTCCTCAACTTTGGGTCTGGCTGCTCAAGGCTGGGAATATAGGCTAGGACGCTGAGAAATGGGAGGGTGGATGAGAACAAGGGCTCCAAGGAAAGCTGGATGTGGAAAGGGGTGTCTGGGGGTCCCTTCCCTCAGCTTCCTTGTGCTACCGGACTCCTGGAAGGAGAGCTTCATGTGCCTTTGGGGTCTGCCCTGGTTGAGGCAGAGCCTGGCTCCTGCAGCATCAGTTTGGGACTTTCTGCAGTCCAGCTCTGGGATGAGAGCCCGGAACATCCAGGTGACAAGTTAGGGGGAAAGGGGACACGGAAAGTCTCCTGGGCCTTTGGATCCCTCATGGGGCTCCTCCACCCCCTCATCTCTTCCCCCCACACCTGAGCAGGTGTCAGGCATCCGGAACAAAGTGGGAAGAGCGCAGGGCTCACAGCAGGAGGTCTGGGGTCTCCTACGCACTCGGGGCCAGTCAAAGTTGGCAGCTTCATCCTTCCGAGTCTTAGCCCGCTAATAAAAGGGGATGATAGATAATATTTGCCCCTTCTGCCATAACCTTCCAGTGCTGTCGTTCCTTAGAGCTGTTCCCTGTGGTTTTGTAGGAAGGAGCTGGTTCCTGGGCCTGACAGGCAGTGGCCCGTTACCTCTGCCCTTGGGGCACATCATGCCCGGGCATAGGCTGGCACTCCCACCAACCCAGGGCCCACGGTTGGTTTTCTGGATGCCCTGTAAACCTGCTTCGCTGCCCAGGGGGCTCTGGGGAAAGGGCTTTCTGCTTTCCAGCCTTTCCAGATCTGACTTTCTAACCCACTTCTCTGCCCCTTCTGCCCCAGTCTGTCAGTCACTCCCCTCTTCTGCCCAAAGTCTGCCACCCAAAGCCTCCAAGAACCAGGACTTTGAGGGCTGGGACGGGCATAGGAGTGACTGGGCTCGATTCTGAATATGGAAAAGGAGAGAGCAGGAGGTGGGCCAAGGAAGAAGGAAGGGGAATCTGGGAGCAGGCGGAACAGCACCGAGGACCGCTTGGATTCGAATCATGCCTCTGCCATGTGAGCACCAACTCTTGCTTCAGAGTCCCTGGTTCCTTCTCTGCACAGTAGGGATAATTATAGTTCTGTGCAGTGGAAACCTGGGATCCAGACCGGCCTCCTGCCGCAGCCAGAACTTCTCTGAGAGTCAGAGGCGCTGCTGAGACCCCAAGTCCCCACTGCCATCTGCCCGCCCGGAGACTCTCGCTGGACAGAGAAGAAGGGGAGGGTAGACAGTAAATGTCTGAGACAGAGGGGGAAGCCAGATCCTGGGCACTGGACCCCCAGAGGCCCTCACTGATATTTACAATGCTTGAATAGTTCTCAGACATTACACCATCCTCTCTTCTTTGTTGCTGCTGCTGACGCCATCATTGTTACTGAACAACCAGATCAGGGCCCTTTGTCCTTGATGAATATGAATGCTCCTCCCCACAATGTGGATACAACGACTAACAAAGATTTTCTGAAAACTGCCAACTCTCCACTTGGTTGTATGAAAGGCAGGTGCAGAAGGTACATGGACTTTCCTTACTGTTTAGGTTTGGTTATCATGCACCACAGTGGTGTCCAACTCAAATAGAAATGGATTCCCACAGGCCACCATATTGACTTAGAAAACCACAAATTAGCATGGCCCATATTGTGCTGTGCTTTTTTTTTGTTGTTGTTTGTTAAACATTTCCCAATTGCATATTTGGTTTTGCCATGGTGTGTGGGCTGGGGCCCTGTACTTATAGCTCAGGTGTAGCACAGTTGCTATTATGCTTACCATTAAACATGACCAAGTAACTTGGAGTTTTACTTGATTACAGGCTGAAATTCTAATCTAGAGACATGGGGATTTGCTAGTTAATTAATTTCTTAACAAATGAAAAAAAATCCCTAATTTTTTTTTATTCTTAACATGGCAACGTAGAACTTTAATTAGCTTTTTAAATGACTACTTTTATCCCCTTTCTGAAATTGTTTCTTTTTTAAGAAACCCTTAGTAGGAAGGCATGTTATAGTTATCTATGCCTTAGATCACAGAATTTAAAGATGGAAAGGACCTTAAAGATAATAGCTATCCCTATTATTTTACAAATGAGGCAATCATAGGATGTTTAGTGATTTTTTTTTTTTTTGGTTTATGATGTTACCCTTTATTTTTTAGAAATTTTCATTGTAATATTTTATTTTCCAAATACATGCAGAGATAATTTTCAATATTCACCTTTACAAAACTTTGTGTTCCAAATTTTTTTCCATCCCTTCTCCCCGAGACAGCAAGCAATACAATATAGGTCAAATATGTGCAATTCTTCTAAACATATTTCTATGTTCATCATGTTTAAGAAAAAACAGATTAGAAGTAGAAAAAAAAAAACGAGAAAGGAAAAAACAAACAAACAAACAAACGAGTATGTTTAGTGACCTGCACAAGGGCACACAGTGAGATAATGGCTGAACTAAGATTTAAAGCCAGGTCTTCTGACTTCACCACTGGCCCCACCTTCTCTGAGATATGGTCTTAAAGACCACTTGTACCAAAGGCTTGTAATTGATGTACAGGAACTTCTCTCAATCAAAGAGTTAACCCTTTACTGTGTCTGTGTTGGGAGTGGCCATCTTAGGTCATCAGCACATGTCAGAAATCCATCATCTTTCATGGTCTGGTCATACTAAAAGAAAAAGAAGAATATTGTTCTGAAAATATTTGGAAAAACCCAGGTAATTTCTTCTGTTTTCAGCCTTAACACTGCATATTGCACAAGACCGTAAGGCTTGGGGGTTTCCAAGTTAGAAATAGATTGTATCTGGTAGTACTCATGGACAGGCATCCTCCATATTGTCCAGCTATGGAGAGGATTCATCTTTCAGGCTGAGTCAGTAATCTTTAGTTTTCTAGTCCTACTGATTACCTGTGCAGGTGTGCATCAGTAAGTGGAGCGTGTGCCAGCTGGGCTCTTGTCAGCTTGATGAGCGTTTGTCCTTTTCTCTTTCTGAGGCAAAGATGAGATACTTTATTAAGCAATGAATGGGTGTGTTGAGGTGGTGGCTGAGCAGCCCAAAGTGCATAGAAGCCATCTTCCTGAATCCCGGGCTGGCCCCAACACTTACTAGCGCAGATTCGGGGCAAGTCACTTAACTGCTTTGGTTTCCATGTGTGTAAAATGAGCTGGGAAAAGGCAAACCACTCCAATGTTTGATCTTTGCCAAGAAAACACCCAATGGGGTCACAGAGTCCAACATGACTGAACAACAGCAACTCTGTTGAAAAGTTAAAGATTCTCACTTCTCTGTTTGGGGATGAATGGAGGATGACATCCGTGTGACTAAGGAAACATTTCTCCTACTAGTGCCATGGCCCCAGGGCCCCTTGAATTTTGCACGTTGCTTGGCATTCCTGTCAATTCCTGCTGCAACAGGACAGGGGAGTATTTCCTGAAAGAATTATGAAGTCCATGTCTGACTCTGGGCAGAATGCACGTGTGGCCTTGTTTACAGAGAAAGCAGGAAGAATCCCAAGTAAATTAATGTGGGCTGATGGGGGGAAATACTGCTTTGGAGCAGGAAAAACAATAATCGGCAAATACCTTGTTTCATCGCTCACCCCTCTCTTACGGCTGAGGAAAGTGAATTCTAGAGAGATTATTGACTTAAGATCCCCCAGCTAGAACCCAGGTCTTCTCTTTCTTGCTTCTATTTGGGAAAGGGGATTAGCCTTTATATCATTTACTACATAGGAGGCACTGTGCTAAGCACTTGAGAAATACTATTCATTTAATCCTCACAATGGCCATTTTACATGTGAAAGAATTAAGGAAAACAAAAGCTAAATGATTTGCTCAGGATCCCCTAGCCAGTAAGTATCTGAGGTAGGACTTGAACTCAGGCCTCCTTACCTCCAGCCCCGGCGCTCTGTCCACTGGGCCGCCCAGCTGCCTCAGGTGGATGTCATACACAGAGCATGGCAGATTTGCTTTCCTTATTGTTGTTCCCTCAAAAAGCAAACATTAAGTATTGACCGTTCCTGGTGCCTCCTGTTCAGGAGTCAGGGGAGGGGGCTGACCACACTGGTGACTCAGGAGAAAGAAGGAGTGGGGGACACACAGACATAATGCCCACAGCCAAACATGGCAAAGGGTGGAACCCCGCCTTGATCTTTTTGGGGTCCAGCTTCTGCCCTTCCCTTCAGACCCCCATTCCTCGTCCCGTGTCTTTTCCAGGCACAGACACACCCTTGCCCTTTGCCCCCAGTTCCAGGTAATTGGGTGGTGGATCCCTCCCTGCTGGTATGGTTTGGCCTTGACTGGCCTGTCACAGACCCAGGACTGCGCCACTGTGGCTGACCCTTGTTCTGGGTCCCATGAAACATAAATAAATGGTGCATCTCAAGGCAGCGGGAATGGGCAACGTCTGTGCTCCTCGGATTTATTTAGAGCAAGCTTCGAAGCTGTTAACTTGCATGACCAAGTGATTCTCTTATCTGCTTTGCTGATATAGTCATAAAAAAGACACTTTTGATGTTTTATAGGAGAAATTTTGTTCCTTTGAGAATTATGTCAAGGTCATCAATATACAGGTCCCAAGGGTTTTGATGGTGACTGGGTTTTGTTTTGTTTTGTTTTGTTTTTAACCAGCCTAACTGAATTTAAGACATGATCCAAAAATAGGAACCTTCGATGGGATATGATAATACTAAATTGTAAACCTGAAAATTAACAGTGAAACATAGATTTATTTTTTTTAAATCAATTTATTTTAGAGGAGCTTATAAAATTCTTAACAGGATTAGATTGTATTTGCTTAATTTGTCATATGTGACAACTGATATAATAAGACCATCAACATAATAGTGGGTACTCAAATGTAGTCTGCTTACAACCCCAAACCTTTTAAGTTTTTTTCTTCTTAAGTTCTAGCTTTACCTGCTCTTCCTGGAAAACAGCCTGGTTTCCCAAAATTTGCCTTCTAAGCTGGGACTGGAAGCTGCCCCACTGGTCTGCTTTGCTCCTGAGCCAGGACTGAGGGTCTCAGTTGATGATCTGCTGGGTTTAAGACCCTGCCACTGGCTTTTCTAGACTCCATCTGAGATGGGCTGAACACCCTTTTCACTCCAGTGAGACTTCATAAATCTTAGCTTGAGAAAATCTATTTTATGTTTATTAAAATAGAAGATAAGCTAGTCTGTTTTTAAGACACTTAGTATCTATAACTGAATTCTTATAATATCTAAAACTTATTCTCAGATCAAATTCTGCTTTTCCCTTATTCTAGAGAGCACAGAAATATGCTCGCCAAGTATTGCAAGGGGAATGTCGACCTGGTTTTGTGAAAAAGGAGATGGAACGATTATTTGATCAGAAATATGGTATGGACTCATCCCCTTTTGTGAAAGAAAATATGGAAACGAATGAAGATATATATAAATATGATCCTCCATTTGGATTTCACAAGTTCTCCAGTAAATTGCAAAATCTTTTAAAACTTTTGCCTGAGCACGAGTTGCCTGAAAACTTGAAAGCAAAACGTTGCAAACATTGTGTGGTTATGGGAAATGGTGGAATACTAAATGGACTCGGACTGGGCCACATATTGAATCAGTTTGATATTGTGATAAGGTATGTGCTAGTCTACTATTAAAATTGAATTTATTTCTTAGAGAATTCAATTTGTAAGTACTTTTTGAGTCTTTACTGTGTGATGAGTACTGTATTAATGCTGGATGGGATACATTGAGTCCCAGTCCCTAATTAGATAATGGTGATTCACATGAAACAGTTGAAAAATTAGGTTATTAGATATATAGATATATATATATATATATATCAAAACCAGCCATAAATACAGTAGGATGCCCAACAAAAACATGACAGAAGCAGTGGGGAGGTTCTTATTAGGGACTTATGGAAAATAAGGATGGAACCAAAAAGTCAGACCAAGGAGGTTGGTGTAGTTCATTTTCAGAAGGGTAGCAAACTAAACCTAGTGTTTTAAAAAGAAGAATCAGGCAGCAGCGTCTCGTGCTTTCTCCTAGGGCTGCCATGGAGGGGAGCATTTGCAGGGTCTGCCAGTGGAGCTCCGTGGGGTTCAGTTTTAGCAGCAGACTGTCTGCTTCCTCACAACTGGCTGAGGCAAGTGTAGAAAGGCCCATCACCACCAGATTGGCCCCTGAATAAGAAATTTGCTGATTATGATGACCAGTGTAATAGATACAGCCTCCTTCCATGCTTTGACAGGGGAAGGGTGGAAGGAAAAGGGCAGAACAGTCTTAAGAATTAGTTAAGTTGTTGTGTCCCTAAAGAAATAGAACCATTACAGTTTTTTGGGTTTTTTTTTTTTTTGGTTATTCCAAATATTTTAATAAGAGTTCTCTGCAAGGCATTTAAAACACCAGTTTGTGAGGATAAACTCCATTGGAGAGAGAAAATGCAGACCACAGGAGCCATGGAGCTGAGAAATTTTCTTGATTTTGGGCAGGATGAGAGTCTACTTACTGCTCTCTGATCAGCCTTGCGCTGCTCTGCAATCTCATATTTCTCTATCAAAAATCTCTCCTCCTTGGCACTGAGGTTTGTGGAGCTCTTCTTGAGGTAGGCATCAGTGGAATGATCTGGAATTTTTGCACCAGAAAGATTAACCCTGGTTGGAGTGGCAATGGCAGATTTCCCATGGGTCCTTCGCAGAGGAACATGGTCGATGGTCAGAGATCCAGGCACAAGTAGCAAACCACTGGCCAGCTTCCAGAAAACCACTCGCTTGCCCTTGTGGCAGCCAATGAGCATGGTCAGAATAGTGCCCAGGGTGATGTTAGATCCAAGTCTCCTCACATGCTGAACCATTACAGTTTGACATGCTCACTACCAATGTGACTACGAAGCTTCTAGCGACAAGTCAACAATTATTAAGAAAGAGAAAGAGGAGGGGAAGGAAGGAAGGAAGGAAGGAAGGAAGGAAG
>JAJPUD010001649.1:217711-253507 GCA_023553655.1 Myrmecobius fasciatus | reverse complement strand
AAGAAAGAAAGAAAGAAAGAAAGAAAGAAAGAAAGAAAGAAAGAAAAGAAAAGAAAAGAAAAGAAAAGAAAAGAAAAGAAAAGCATATTATGTACTATTTGGTTAGCCTAAATTGCTAGTGATCATTTGGAAGGCTATCCTATATATATCATCCCTCTTAACAAACTAGACATAGATCATGAGAACAATAAAGTTTTTCTATAGGTTTTCTATAGGTCTCCCATATGATAGCCCTTGAACACTGCACATACTTGAAAACCCTCATGTTTCTCTTACCCTGCCTCAACCCTCAAGTTGTTTTTTCAGGTTAATCAATTCCTGTTCCTTCCACAGATCCCCACATGACAAAAATCTGCTACACAAATAGGGATCAGAGTCAGGACTTTCTTGTTGTAGGGTGTTCTCAAGTGAGGAAACTGGAGGTGGGCACCTTCTCTGCAGCCTAGTTTTAGTGACAAAACACACCGAGAATTTGTCCAGGGTCAGACGGCCAGGAGACGTCAGAAGTGTGACGTGATACGTGATCTCCCTGGCTCCAGGGCTAGCACTCTTATCTACTGCCTCTTATATAAACATGAATCAGTATTATTAATGTGAAAAATTACTTCCCCTCTTCAGCCACTTTGGGTGCGCCTGTTCTTTTGGAAGCATGTTGCTGAGAAAATACCACTCCAATCAAAACAGTTTAGGATTCTGAATCCAGTCATCATTAAAAATACTGCTATGGACATGCTGCATTACCCAGAACCTCAGCCAAGAATCTGGGGCTGGAGTCAGGTATGGTCCTTTTTTAAAAAAAACAAAAACTGCCATTTCTGGGGAGGGAGGGACCACAGTGAGCATTTTTCTAAATGTTGTAAAGAGCAACCCTGGTCATCCCAGGACATCCGTTAACACACAAATGTCTGTGACTCAGTGCTTTAAATAGAAGACTCTTCATCTTTTACTGTTCGGGTGATTCATTGGGCTTCAGTGACCGACCTAAGAATAAACACAGTATAACTCTTTTATTGCAGTATTGTGTCCTTTAGAAGATTGTTGCTAAGACTCAATTTTTTCTCAATAGTATTTTATTTTTCCAAATACATGCAAAGATAATTTTCAACATTCATTTTTGTGAGACTTTGTCTTCCAAATTTTTCTCCCTTCCTTATCTCTCTCCATCACAAGGCAGCAAGCAATCTGATATAGACTGTACATGTACAATACTTTTAAATATATTTCCTTATTTGTCATGTTGTACCAAAAAAAAAAACTCAAAAGGGGGAAAAAACAAGAGAAAGAAAAAGCAAACAAACAAAAAGGAGGAAAATGATATGCTTCCGTCTACATTTAGTCTCCATAGTTCTCTCTCTGGATTAGGGTTTTTCATCCCAAGTCTATTGGAATTGTACAAGACCCAATTCAGTATATGACTGTGCTAAGTCCTATTTATTTGAAAAATAAAAGACAACTTTTTTCTGTCTAGTAACATGTTTGTAACATGTGAAAGCAGAGGAATATTTAATGAAAGTTCTGTGCTTGTGGAGGTTTACAAAGATGAACACAGAACAAGCTCTGCTCTTGAGGAGCATTGAATCTACATAGGGAAAAAAAACTTTGTTGTTACTTCGTTGTTTTGGTTCTGTTATATAAATATAAACACATATCACACTGTAGGGCATGATAAGGATCACAAAATCCCCTGGGAATTGAGGAGATATGAACACCAGAAACAGAGAGACAGAGACAGATAGAGACAGAAGAGACAGAGAGACACAGAGACAGAGAAACAAACAGAGATAGAGACAGACACACAGAAAAAGAGAAAGAGAAAGACAGGGGCGGTGGAAATCGCATGTGGCTGATTGAGAACAGTGTACCAAAAAAAAACCCCAAACAAACCACCAGTGTATTTGGGGAACCAGTAAATAATCAAGTTTATCTGGAAATTCAAGTACTTTGGGGAGAATATGAGGGCTAGACATAGGTTGTAACCAAGTTTGTAAAGGAACTTGACTGCTAAGCTGAAAATTGATGCATGGTGCTTGATGTCACTTTAATGTCAAGCACTCAGGAGTCTGTTTATTTTCTCTTAGATCCTCTGGCTATATTTTGAGTGAGCTGTAGGATTAGAGTCACGACCTTCTGGTCTGAATAGCCAGACTTCTAATGTGGTTATCATGATTTTCCATTTAGTGGGGTTTTGAAAAAAAATAAATTATTTTTATTAAGATTTCTTATACAGAGATTAGGGTATAAGATTGTTAACCTATTTGTGAATATAACTATTGAAACAGCATTTAAATAGACTTTAAGATTTTTCAACCAAAGGGTCCTTCTCCTTGCCAAGTTCTCAGTTCATATTCTTGATGCTCTCTCCCTCATGTCTACGCAGTTTTGCCCTCTTAGCATCCCCTCTATTCTTCATCTTCAGTTTCTTCTCATTTATTGGCTCCACCCTTGCCTTTTAGCAATCTGCGCAGACCTTCCATATCCTATGAGAGGAAAAAAAAGTCCGCTTGGTTCTTCCATCTCCTCATGCTCTATTCCTGTATGTCTTCTCTTTTCTCACAGCCACATCACTAGAAGATGTCGTCTACACTTACTGCTTCCTATTTCAAACTTCACACTTCTTGAATCCTTTCAAACTGGTTGTTTCCTGGTTGAAAATTCATAAATTGACCAAATGTCTCTGATCTACTAAATCTAATGAGTTTTTCTCAGTTTTTTTTTTTTTTTAACTTAGCTTCTTTGGCATAATTACAATTTCCAGTCTCCTCTTCTTGGATATTCTTTCCTCCTTTGGCTTCCATGATACTGTTCTGTCTTGATTTTCCTCTGTCTATTTGAGTGTGATATTTCCAGCCTAGTTAGGGTAGGTTCCCCAAGTCTCTTTCTTGTACCTTCTTTAAAGATAGTCTTTCTTGGTGAGATTTTCCATTCCCATGGATTTATTGATCATATTTGTTAGACACTCCCAGATGTACATCTCAAGCCTTCATTGCTCTCCTGGACTCCAATCCTGTATTGCTAGCTGCCTGCTGAACCTATTTCCACCTGGATGTTCAAGAGTATCTCAATCTTGACATATCCAAAATGGATCTCATTTTTCTCCCCAAACTACTGTATTTCCTTTTCCAAACTTCCTTCTTTCTGTCATCCTTCCAGTCAGCCAGGTTTGCAATCCCAGTCCCCTTCCTGAGTTTTTCTTCTCTGACCTCCCAATTTGCTAACTTTTGTTTATTCTATTTCCACATCTCATGCTCTCACACATCTTTCCATTCACAGATAATGTCCTCAATAAGTGTATCCCATTTTGGAATAGCTCTGATTGTCAGGAAGCTTTCCTTCACACCAGACCTCAATTTACTTCTTAACTTCCACTCATTGCTCCTAATTCTTCCCTGTGGGAAGCAAGTTTAATCCTTTCATGTGTCAGCCCTTCAGATGACTGAAGAAAACGATCAAGAAATCTAATGTGAATCTACAGTAATAAATTTTTTCTACCTCATAACTGGACAAAAGTCAACCAGAAACCAGAGGGCAATAGGTAAAGGAATCCATCAACAAAGTCAGTGCCAAAATGGAAGAGATTCCCAGTGATGAGAGACAGACCAGGAAACACTTATAGTCTGCACAGCTTTGCATCTGAAGGAAAGGAGAATGAAGGCCCCGAAAAAGCCACTAAGTCCTAGAGAACGGAGGTGGTAAACAGCAACCATAATGTCCCCAGGCCTCCTGCAAAAGACTGCTCAATAGCTCTGAAGTCCCTAACATCTGAGATGCTAGAAAGGGACCTAAAGATCCAGCATTCTGGACTTCAAAGATCCAGGGAAGCCTAACAATGGGAGGCAAGCCCAGGTGGAGAACTCCACCCAAAGGTGCTGCAGAGGGAAGAGGAGCTGGCCCTGGAACAAAGCCCCAGTTCAGGAATCAGGGAGGAAGAAATGAGAAAATCAGAGTTGCTTCAACCTACAAATATAAGGATCCCCAAAGCAAAGGAGCAAGTAGCTCTGTAATCATTGCAAACATAAACTCAAAGAAAAAAAAAACATTTTCCACAATTATTATATGAATATCTGGAAGAAATGTAGCAAGAAGTAATTAATGAAATAAAAGCCTCTAGAGGAAAAAATGGGCAAGAGAAGAAGTAATTTAGAAGAGAAAGAATAAATCTTTCTCAAGGAGTTGACTGTTCTCTCCAATGATGTTTCACATTTCCCTGACAATGCACCAGCAGTTACATCTGCTTGTTCTTCTGGGCCTTGATTCATCCCTGTTCTTGATACCTTTGCTCAGCTCCAGCATGGGCTACCAATCAGCCCTTTGATGTTCTGTCCTTTCTCATTCTAAAGTATAATTTACTGGTAGAGAAAACTGAAGTAAAAGAAAGAACTGGGTCCCCCACCTTATTTCTGTGGTCACTTTCATCATCCCTTCCTCTCCCCTACCTCCCAAGCCAAGAACCCATTCTATAATGGTTCTCTTCTCCCATAGCTTAAAAATAAGAATAGAATAGAATAAATTTGCTTCCATCTTGTAGTGTTAGTCTGTCTTGGCTGATGAGGTCACTCTGCCCCTGCAGCAGCATCTTCAGAAATATTCTTCCACTTTCTTCATCAAAATTTTTCTTTTTGTGAGATATTTCCTGGTAGTCATGAATCTCTCTTCAGCGGCTTATGGTCCTCCACAGCTGTCTCTCCTCAAACCATCCATGGATTCAATTGGAAAGGAAAGACAGAGCTGGCTCTCAGGGAACAGGAAAGAATGTAATCCACGACTGGTTGACCTGGAGTACTGCAGATCGAGGAATAACTAGGTGACACAGAGGATGGAGCTCCAGGAGTGGAATCACTAGCTGTGTCATCCTGGGCAAGTCATTTAATCCTGTTCTCCTCATCTATAAAATGAGCCGGAGAAGGAAATAGCAAATTGCTCCAGTATCTTTGCCAAGAAAGCCCCCAAAGGGGTCACACAATGTTGGATGAGACTGAAAAAGTGACTCAACAACATCCGTTGGGAATCTGGAATTTCTTGTTCTGTTGTTTTAAAAGAGAGAGAGAGGAAAAGTGATTTCTAGAAATGTCAGACCTGTAAGCATGATGTTGATTCTCTGTAGGATTGTAAAATAAAAGTTTGTGTGGTTCACTGATTGATGACAAACTCACCTCATTTTTATTTCTTACAGAGTTACTAGATTGCTAATCAAGGAAATGACAAGTCTTGATTTTTAGTAAGATCTTTGATAAAGCATCATGATATTCTTGTGGACACAAATTGATGAAATGTAGATTGAATGACAGTGGTCCATTTGAGGCTGGTCAAACAGCTGTATCAACAGTATTAATTAATTGGACCATTTCCAGGAAGGGCAGTCTCTATTAAGATGATCTAGGACTCTTTTCTAGGCCCTGTTTTACTTATCCTTCCCATCATTTATTCCTGTCAAAGATGTGACAGCATTTCTATAGGATTTGCAGATGAAGTGGAGCTTGGAGGGATAATAATATAATATAAAACAATTGTTTTAAGACATTCATGGGCTGAAATGATAGCCTTAAAATAACATGTTTTAAATATAAATTTCAGTTTTACAGTCCAGTGGATAGAGTGATGATCAGAAATAGCCAAGTTCAGATATATCCTAATATATCCTAGTTATGTGAACCTGAATAAACCATTTACTATCTTTCAATCTCAGGGGTAGCAAATATAAAATGAAGGGGTTGAACTCAGCATTCTCCAAGCTTCCTGCCAATTCTAAAATTCAGATCCTGTGATTCTAAATGTAAAATCGTATATTTTCATTCAGAAAATCAATTGCATAAATGTAGGATAGAGGATAATGATTTGACAAGAGTGTATGTGAAAATTTGGGAAGTTTTAGTTAACTATATATTTAGCAGAAGTCAACATTGTACTTTGGCAGCTGAAAAATCATAGGTAGCATTAATGAAAGCACAAAAACCAAGTCAAGGGAGGTGAGAATCCCATCATACACTTCTCTGAGCAGACCACCTCCAGAGTATAGAATTCTGTTTGGATTATCAAATTTTAAGAGAGATGTTGACAAATGGGAGTGTGGGGGATTTTGAAGGCTCTAGAAACTATTAACAAATGAAGTGATTAAAGGAACTGAGATGTGCTCTACATGAAGAGTTATTCTTCTAAGATAGGGTATTAATTATGTTAAAGGAGTGAATTGGGCTATTAAAAAAATATATCTTTCCCTTTTCAGAACGTACCCACAATGGGCATTGTTGCTGTTGTCCTGGCCACTCATCTGTGTGATGAAGTCAGTTTGGCAGGTTTTGGATATGATCTCAACCAGCCCAAGACTCCTTTACACTACTTTGACAACCTCTGCATGGCAGCAATGAATGAACAAACTATGCATAATCTGACAACGGAAACCAGATTTCTGCAAAAGCTTGTGAAAGAAGGGACTGTGAAAGACCTGAGCGGAGGAATACATTGTGAATTTTAAAGAAGATGAAAAAAGTAACCTCACGATTTCACCTGAGACGACAACTTGGAATGGGACTCCACAGACAGGTTGCTGACCATGTTCTCCATATTTTTCATTGTGTTAACATTTTGAAAAATAGTTGGAAATTTTCTTACTTTTTAAAGAAAAATCAGTTTATTTCTTGTGTTATTTATTTGAGGTCAGTGTTTGTTTTTGCACTATATTTGTGTAAGTTGATTTTAAGAACTGAACTTGGAAGATTTTGTAAAAAGAGAATTTATGTAATATTGTTTTATTCTATTTTGGAAAATAATTTTCATTTTAGAAATTTGTCTGTATACTGCACATAGAATACTATGTAATAAGTGGAAGGAGGGGAAAGGTGTCAATGGTTCTCTGGTGGTTTTTACATGCTTATTTTTCAACTTGTTATTTTATGTGGTTGCATGAATTTGTGGAATTCTTCCAAGGCTGGGCAGAGAAGGGCTGAAGGCCAGCAGAGCTGGGGGTGTGGTTTCACTGAGGCACAGGCTGGTAGTAGAGGGAGCAGAGAGAGCCATCCTGACTGGTGATGGTCACACCACTTATTTATTATAAGACTTTTTCAGAACCCTCCGAGTAAGGGCACCGCACTGAGGAACCAGGAGGGCTGGGACAGAGACTCCCCATCTTCACCTAAGTAACCAAATAGGACACACAACTCGGTCTTCACAGAAATAGTGGCTATTTGGCAGCTCAAAATGGGTACAAGAGACTTGTATTGTGTTCTGTTTATAGATTGTTGTTTTTCCTTTCATTTCTGATAATTCACTCTCTTAATTCAAGTTGCTCTGCTTTGTGCTTATAAGGTTTTTTTGGTGGTTATTGTTGCTTTTGTTAAGTACAGTAAAGCTTCTGTTATCCAGAATTTCCAGAGAATAATACATTCCGGATGAGATGATTTTTTTTTAGATGGATGAGACTTTTTCTAGTTGATGAAATTCTCTAAAATGTGCTAGGTATTTCAAGTGTTGTATTTTGCTCCAGGAATAGGAATAGAAGCAGATAGAGTCAGTGTGAACTTACCTCATTGCTTCTCACTGTCGCACACACAGAGACAGGGAGTGACTTCTCGCACTACTAATAACAAGCCCAGTTGGTGCCTACTGTGAAAACTCTCTTTTTTGGCCCACATCCCCACCCTGTCTGGGCTCGGGGGAGCTAGATGGTACTGAAGTGCCAGGCTCTTCTCACACTAACCACCTCAAGCCACGGGGATGCTCCCCTTTCTTAGTCTGACTCTTTTCTCTGCTGCCAGTGTCCCCAGCCTGCTGCCCCCAGGGCTGCCCCTTATGTGCCTCCATCCTTCCCTCCCTTGACTCATAGATCGCCTTCCTTTTTGTCTCTCTTGCTTCCAGTTGCCAAGTCTTCTGGGTTTCTGGGGGTTGTTTCTATAAAGCCAGTTTGATAGATGTTATCAGTCCTTCGGTACCCAATACAGGGATTTTTGTAGCTTCTTGCAGTTTTCACTGGAATCTTTGAGTTTGGGTCTCTTCTTATTGTTTCCATTGTTCCTTATTTATCAAAGTCTTAATTCTTTAATCAGAAATTCTTCCCTTTAAATTTTTTTTTTTTTACTTGAGAGTCTAGAACCATTGTGGATTCTTAAGATTGCTACAAGGCTACAATATCACTATGACAGTTTTGTATTGTTTATTACAGAAACACATCTCCCAAAACAAAACAAAACAAAAACAATTGCATATATAAAATGAGTTAATTGTGAAACAACTTGAGAAAATTTCCTTTTCTGTATCTCAGGCTATATTTTGATGACACTAGAAAATACAGACTAATTTAGCGGTTAATTTTTAAAAGACTATATTCAGAACCTTGAACAGGATTTGGAAAAGTGCATTGGGGGATAAGGTGATAAATATAGTCTCCTAGTTTTTTAAAAACAGAATTAAGCCAAGCTCTTAACAAAGCACTTTTAGTTGTCTAGAAATCTAGTTGTGTCGTTAAATGACTTATTTTTTAAAAAATCATTTATTTATGTTGTTTTGTGAATTTAATATAATACAAGTTATATTTATATGCTCAAATCATATTGATGTAAATGACTTGTCCCTACATCAGTTGGAAAAAACCTCAACTCATTTTCTTAAACAAATTGTTTGATATTACATATTAAATTGGTCAAAATGTTCACCTGGGTTTGCATATATAGATAGGCATTCATACAAAAGAATGCTGAATGCTGTGACAAAATTCTGAATCTAATGATCTGTTTTTTAAAACAATTCACAAAGGATACCTGTTTATTTCAGGAATTTTTTGGCTTATTACACAAAGAACTGTTGGATTTTGTTTCAGACACTTTTAAAGCAAAGGTATGAATAGCAAAGCTAAAGACCAGTAAATCATTCTCAGGATCATTCCTTATTTTCAGTCTTACCTTATGTATAATTTTTTCTTCAGTTTTCAAATGATTCCTATACCAAAATAAGTAGCATAGAATGGAGGAAAAATAATTCTTGTGATGATTTTTGCAAGTGAAAACTCCTTTGGTATGAAGCAGGTTTTTAGTGTAATTATTATCTAGGACTGTCCAAAGGTTATAATAATGAATCTGTACTCTCACACATATATGTACACAGCCACACACTCCCCCCACATGCACGTGCACGCACACACACACACACACACACACACACACACACACATCCAGAAAAACCAAGTCCCCTTTAAACAAAGGGCCCTCTTGTTTGCTCCTGATTATTTTGACTGCTCCCTTGCCTGTGATGAAAGGAGACTTTCTTAAGCCATAGAGCCAGGCCTAGCTCCTGGTTCCTTTTCAGTCTTATTCCTCCATAGTGAGTTATCCACACCTCTCACCCTTCCTAGGGAGAGGGTGACTACTTGAATGTCATATGAAGATTTTTATGAGGCTACATGAAACAAAGATGGACAGATCTCAGGACCCCACCACAGTCTGTGGCCCAGCCAGACACCAGCTTATTTGCATCTTGCTTCACAGCTGAGACATGACCACGTATGCCAGGTAGTCACACTTAGAAAGCAAGAAAAGTCACACAGGATGCTGGTTCCTTGCAGTCCCAAACAATGATATGGGATGTTATACATCAGATTAAATGCACTCATGTGCAGCTTTTCTGGACTGGAAATCCATGTAGGAAACCACACTGAACCCACAGGTAAATCATTAGCCTTTTAAATGTAAATCTAGCCTGTTAAATGTTAATCTTGATGTCTCTAATGCTTCAGGGACCTGTAATTTCAGCCTCTGAATGAGTGCTCCCCTTGGAGGGAAATTCCAGCCCTTTCCCACATCAGAGATGGCTCCTCATGAATTTCTGTAGCTGAAAAGCTACTTTAGCTCATGTCCACCCAAGTGGGAATAAGCCTCTCTCCAGATTCAGCTAGGCCTGCAAATTTCAGGCATCCATATCCTTCCCAACTCAGTTGATTCTGACAGAGTTTGTGTTTCTTTGGCACAAAAACCTTATTTTCATGCCTCTATAAGGCAAAGAAGTAGAAATGAGGTGAAAGAATTTTTTTTTCTCATTTGAATAATTGTCAATATTTATTTTGTTCACCTTAGGAATAACATGGCAAACAACCAGAAAGTAATTGATATAATGGAATTTCTTGATTTTCCAATTTTAAAACCCTCTGATTAAAGTTATGTTTTAAAAGATGTTATGTTAAGAACCTAGCATATAGGAAGGCATTCTGAAATCATTTTCTACCCAGAGAAAATGTAAAGTCTTGCTTTTTCTGTGTTATGATGAGGTCTCAGATCTGCCAAACACCATGGTTTCTATCCGTTCTACTCTGGGTTGAGGATGAAGTTAATCTGTTTTTAGACTGAAAATAAACTGTGGATCAAATTGTATATTCAGCCACATCACCTTGTAGCAGCAAGAGTATTAAATCTGGTTGTTTGCTAACAATTAGGAACTAACTTTAAAAACTGCAATATATTTCTGCTCTTATCATCTACCTATTTCTCTATCTACTGTTTCTTCATTCTGGAGAAAACTAATTCCAGGGAACATTGTAAACAAGATAGTGTGTTATTTAAAATCTGAATAAGCCCTGGAAGAAACGATCAACCTTAACTGCCAGCCAGTGTTAACTTCTACAGTGATATGGAACAAGGTGCTGAGACAGTCACTCAAGCACAACACAGTTACTGACAGTAAATGAATAGTCAGTTTTAGCAGGACCATTGGAGATTTAGTTTAGTTTAGTTGTGGGGTTTTTTAAATTGCCATTGAACCTAAATGAACAGCACAGATCTGAACTTTCTTGAGGTCGCGTATCTTGTGTACATTATGGATACTCAGCAAATACTTATTCAAGTTTGATTATCTGCTGAGATAGTATAATTGAACCTTGATTAAAATGGGACATATCATTATTAACCAATTGTATAGAATATTACTCATCCACTCATGGAATAAGGATGGAGTATGGTTCAGAGAAAGCAATAAATAATGAAGTCATTTCCTCTGTAAGTTTGGAAATCCCAGTGACTTTTTAAAGGGGAAAAAATAACTGAGTAGGTTTTGTAATGCATCCTGTGGAGAAGACTTGTAGATTATATATGGAATTGATATTCGCCCGACTTCTTGAAAGATATACAAAAGCTAAAAATTAAATAGAAATATGTTGCATTGGCATTTAGACTGTTAACTGGAAGACTTTTTGTACCTAAAATTAGATTTTTGCATCAAAAGTAGTTGTAGTGGAATTTATTGTACAGTATTTGGAAAGTAAGCAAACCTACTCTTTTGTGTAGTCATTTCTTGTCTGTTCATTTTCACCGCCTTCTGTTTGTTAATGAAAGCCCAAAATAAGGAGTAATCTACTTTAGGCACCTCTCCTTTGCTAGGACAAATGCAGTAATTTGGAAAGTGGTGGGGTAGAAAAAAGTGTCCTTGGGTTTTTTAAACTATATATAATCCTGCCAAATGGCTTGACTTGTTTTTTTTTTTTTTTTTTAAGTGTACGTCCTGTATAATTCTATCTACCTCACAGAAATGTTCAGAAAATAGGGTACTATTGTTAATGTGCTTTGAGTTCTCCCAATGGAAGATCTATGAAAGGGCTGGTTCTAATGATCATTGAACACAGCACATGAAGTGGCCAGAACAGCATGACTGGCTTTGATGATGTTGTAGAGAAATGTAAAAAGTCACTCTTGTTGGCTTTGAAAATAATGAATGTGGAAAACAAAATTCTAAGTACAACAAACTTATTTTAGAACTAAATGATGATCAGTTAAGGGAACAGGAAGCAGACATGCACATCTGTGGAGTGAGAGATGAAAGGTATGAGATGCACTAAGGAGCTTTCATGCTGAATCACTTCAATCACATTGTACAGTTCATTTTGATTATATGCAATGATCCACTGTCAGTCTTTCTTGCCCTTTAAAAGTTGATGGAATAGCCAGCAATTAACACAACCTTTTCTGTACTGAGAATTATTTTCTCCTTTTGTTTCTAAAGTTTATTTTTTAAATAAAGGTTGATTTTCCAATGGAATTTTGTTTAGTGTATGTCTGAAGGAATGATTTGGGTTATAGACATTTTCTTTTGGGTGACTAGCAAGATGACCAAGTATTTGTTTTCTTGCAAACCCACAAGCCTCACAGAATGAAACCATGCACCAAATATAGTTTAATTAAAGCTAAACTCCCTCCCCAGATTAAAAGCTAGAATCACTACATCAGGTATAAAACATGAAATTATCAATAGATAATGTGATTTCCCAAAGGTCCTCCTCAGCATCCTCACCCCTCAATCCATTACTAGAGCAGTGAACACAAGCCACCTTGCTGCTGCTCATTTGGGGTCTGGTTGTGAGTGTTCCCTGCCCCCATCCCCTCATGTCAGTGACATACTCTGATACCCTCCCTTCCTGCTCCACAAGAGGCAGCAGATACTGATTCTGCTATGAAAGAAAGGGTATAAGAGTGGAGGCTGTGGGAGAATAGTATAAAAGCAGGAAATGGAACAGTTTCTGATTGGGGAATGGGATTTTGCCCCCATTCCAAGGGGAAAGGAAAGGCACTATGGGGAGGGGAGTGCATGTCGACAAAAGATAGGACCTTGTGAGATCATCTTTTCAAAGAAAAGGATGGCCCCCTTCCTAATGCTGCATCCTATTTAAGGAGAAGGGACCTATGAGTTTCTGGGGACAAACAAGGATGGACAATGGGGATAAAACATAGAAACAGAAGTAAGATAATAATGCTCCCTTACAAGTGGGCTCACTCATGCTAAGGATAGGGAAGGGTAGGACTAGACATTGTAACTTAGGACACAGAGTGTGATTCCCACCAGAGGATGCTGCTTCCATCTGGTGAATGAATGAAGCACCGTGCTAAGCACCAGGGGGACAAAAAGGAAAATCAATAGAGTTCCTGTTCTCAAGGAGCTCACTCCGTAATTGAGAAAGATAATACTAAAAAATATTCATCTGTAGGGCAGATGGAAAGACCCAGAAGTTTTTAAGGTACATAAATAGGCCAAGTGGCACTGCTTGGAGACTGCTGGGCATAGAGACAGAGGAAATAGAACCTGAGCTCACTGGGAGAAGGAGCAAACAAAAAGGCAAAAGGGGAGATCGTGATGTCTCCAAGAGTACTTCTTTTATAAACTGATATTTTTAAGGGTAAAAAATAGCAGAGTATAGGGAAGATCAGGTAAGGTCTATGAAAAACAGTACATAGACATGGGACAAAAGAGAAAGCTCAAATTTGGGATTTAAAATTTACTCCCAAAACAGACAGATTTAAGTAAAAAATAAAAGCTCATAAATTAGACAATACAATTAAGAATAGATTGTAAGGGAAGAAATATAATGAGGAGAAAATAGTTTTGTTTTTTGCTTTTCCAAGAGGAGGATGCAGCAAAAGAGTGCTACTTAACAGAATAGACTGGGATAGGCAGATTTTGAGCTACATGATGGGGAAAGAGAAAGATCAAATGACAGGAGAGAAATTTTAAAAGAAAGTTGACAATGTAATAACTTAAAGAATTTGACATTGAGTGAATAAATGAGAGCATGGAAGGGAGGCTGTCTAGAAATACACACACACACACACACACATACACACACATATATGTATATCTATCTATCTATCTAAAGTGTAAAGTGTAAGCCAAACTATTTGCAGGGATAAAACACTATCTTAAAATAAGAAAGAGTAATTTTTTTATCTAATAAAAGAAAATACAGGTCTGATAAACATAGCTTTAAATATGCATGGATTAAATGAATTAGAATATAATGAGTAGTAAATTTTTTTAATTTAAAAAAATTTTAAATCTATAAATAAAAAGGACATATATGAAAGTGATAGAATAGAACAAAATCTCCTATGATCCCATAAAAGTAAGAATTGCAATCATGCTATCAAAGTAGAAACAAACTTAAGAAAAATAAAAACAACATCAAGAGAAAGCCAGTGGAAAGATACATGATGTGGGTGAACAGGGTGCAACTTAGAACTGCAAAGGAGAAGAAAAGAAGAAAATGTCATCAAGAAACTGGAGAATCAAAGAACTTTCTTGGTACCCTCACCATGTCAGGATAAAGCATGGAAGTCCTCCAGCATGTTGACTGGACCCCTGTCACGACTTTTTGGATGGGAGCTAAACAGCACCAATAAGCACAGATGGGCTACACTCTATATTCTGAAAGTTACTGTTGAGTTAAGCTGAGTATTTGGGAGTACCAATAAATGTAAACAGGAAAATAGTATTATGTTCAAGGAAAACAACTTTAACACTAAATATATTACACCAAAATGCACAAAATTTAAATTGATAAAGGGAAAGTCAATTGAATTGCCAAAAGATAGAAGTAGTAGCCAAAAAATTCAATTTTGGTAATAATCAAAAATTGTAATGTTTCTCCCAAGTATGGATAAGTCCAATAAAAAGACAAAAAAAGGAAAACATAAAACTGGACAACCCTTTGGAGATCTTAAATCTGAAAGATCCATGACATCTTTTGTATGGAAACACTTAAAAAATACATTGCTCTACAGCATATGGTACCTTACAGACCATAACACAATAAAAATAATAATCAAAACAGGGAATGTAACAAAAACATAGACATAAATAGAAACAATAATGATATTTTGACTGAGTGGGTCAACGAGCAAATCATAGAAACTTTTTATGAAGAAAAAGGATAATGATAAGCCAAATGCCAGAATTTCTGGGATGCATTTATTAAAGTCCTCAAGGGAAATGATTCTATCTCAGAAAACATGCATCGATAAAATAGAAAAATGAGGGTTAATGGACTTAAATTTGAAATGTAGGCTAGGGATAGAGTGGGTCTGTGATTGATATGGGGAACACCATGATTAGGAAACTTCTTCAATGAATGCAAGTCAGCACCTCCTCTGCAATTTATAGTCTTTGAGACTTGCTGAGAGCTCTGAGAAGTCAAGTGGCTTATTGGTTTACAGCCAGATGTCTGATGTATTTAAATTCAGAGTTTGCTGACACTGTGATTACCTCTCTAGCCATGATGTCATAGCTATCTCTATGCAATTTTTAAAAGTAGAAAATCAAGTAAAACCAAAACAAAGCCCAAAGGAGAAATCTTTAAAATGAGAAGAGATAAAGATAAGGCTATGCGGTAGAAGACAATATATGTGTATTTCTACATGTAATCATATACATATATACTCTCTCTACATATATAATATGTATTTATGTGTGTTAACAAAAAGACTATATAAAATGACAAAAGAAAACTAACCACTGGTCCTTTCAAAAGACCACCAAAATCAACAAAAATTCAGCAAACATTTTTTTTAAAAGGAGGGAGGAAAACTAAATTACCAAAATGGAAAAATTAGCAAGGTAAAATTACAAAAAGAAACAAAAATGAACAGAGCAAATTATACAGATTTAATTAGATGCTCTTATATCTTATTAAATGATTGCTCTCTGTCAGGAATTATGCTACAAAATGGGGATATAAGAAGAGAAAAATAAACAGTTTCTGCTCTCAAAGACCTTATATTCTGTCAGAGAAAACAATATGTACATCTACAAGTATATAAATGTATAAAAAATAAATACAAATTGTTTAGGGTGAGGCCTTCAGCACCTGAGGGAACCAGGAAAGTCAGTTTTCTGTAAAATTTAAGCTAAAACTTCAAGGAAACAAGTGATTGCAAGAGGCAGAGATGAGGAGGGAATACAGCACAGTAACGGGATAGCCAATTCAATCACATAGGAATGGGTAGGTTTGGGGAGTCAGGAACAGCAAACAAGTCAGTTCAGTGAGATTGCAGAGTGCAAGAAAGGAAAAAAGGGCTTTTGAGTCAGTGTATGAAGGACTTTAGAAGCCAATCTAACTTATGCATGATCTTAAAAGCAATAAGGAGACACTGAAGTTTATTGAATAGGAGAGTGACATGGTCAGAGGTAGGCTTTAAGAGAATCACTTTGGTAGTTGCATAGAACATGGTTTGGAATAGGGAGGGACTATTGTAATCATGTAGACATGAAATGATAAAGGCCTTAACTCAATTTTGTTCATATGAACCTTGTGGGAATAGATCAAAGTACAAGCACAACTATTTGTAGGAGAAAAAATACTATCTTAAAGGAAGGAAATAATTTTTTAAAGAAAATTAATAAAATATAAGCCTGATAATCATAACTTTAACTGTGCATAAACATTTACAATATAATGAGAATGGCAAACTCAATTAAAAATATATACACAAAACCCATAAATAATTTTTTAAAACATCTAAAAATAAAGATATGGAAAATGAAAATGAGAAAACCCAGAACAAATCTCCTATGCATCAAATGGTTTCAAAAAAGCAAGAGTTGTAATCATGCTATCAGACAAATGGAAGAAAATATAAACGTAGCTGATAACTTTAAATATGAATGAATTAAACAATCCAATAAAACAAAAAAGTGACATTTTATAAGAAAACAAGACTCTTCAATATGTGGCTTACAAGAAGACATGAAATGAAACTGAGGAGATGGGGGAAATTTGACTATGCATCAAAGTGACTCCAAAAAAGCAGAAGTTGTCATCATGCTATCACACAAGACGAAAACAAACATTCAAAAGTAAAAAGGGATAAACAAAGAAACTATGTTGTGCTGAAAGGAACCATAGGCGATAAACCAATATCAGCAATAAACTTATACTTTCCAAATGGCTTAGTATCTATTTTCCCTTTTATTTTATTTTAATATTTCATTTTATTTATAATATATTTATAAATTATATCTATTTATTTATATTTTATTAATAGTATTTATTTTTCCGAACACATGTAGAGATAGTTCTCAACATTCATTTTTGTAAGATTTTGTATTCCAGATTTTTCTCCCTCACTCCCAGAAGCATCTGTCCCAATCCTGTCTAGAAATAACAGCAAGCTCTAGATCTCTAGCTAAGAGGTACTCTTTTTTTTTTTTTTTTGCTGAGGCAATTGGGTTTAAGTGACTTGCCCAGGGTCACACAGCTGTTACATGTCTGAGATCAGATTTGAACTCAGGTCCTCCTGAATTCAGGGCTGGTGCTCTATCCACTGCGCCACCTAGCTGCCCCAGAGGTACTATTTTTCAAGGCTATCATGTGGAAGAAAAACAGCAACAGGGCCATAGCTGCAGAAAAGAGAAGTGAGACCTTTCTCTGATCCCAACCCTTCCGTCTTCCTGAGGAAAGACAGCAAGGGCCAGTCTACTTCCATGTGCGCCATTACCTTAGCAGTATACTTTCCAGAGACATCCACATAGATGAACGTAGATGAATCCACATCACCAGAACTAGTTCAGAATTTTGGAGGTTCCAAAATAAAGTGTGGGAGAGATGAGGTAGTAATGATCATATAAAATAATCCCCCAAATCAGTAATGAATATATATCAAAACAACCCTGAAATTTCAGATTCCTTCCAATAAATTGGTAGAGAGTGACCAAAAATAGCAATGGCTAGTGTTGGAAGAGTTGCAACTAGGTGGCCCAGTGCTTAGAATACTAGAGTCAGGAAGATTTTACTTCAAACTTAGCCTTAGACACTATGATGATCCCAGGCAAGTAACTTACTCTCTCTAAAACTTCAGTTTCCTCACCTATAAAATGGGGATAATAATAGCATCTATAAAGCATCTTGTACTCCTTAAAGTATTGCATAAATGCTGGTGATTATAGCTAAAGATTGTGATGTTAATGCAATAGCACCAATCATGCATTATTAGTAGAACTATGAACCATTTTGGAAAGTGATTTGGAATGATTAAAATATAATAACTAAAATGTCCATATTCTTTGACTCAGAGATTCTACTATGAGACATATTCTCCCAGAATGTCACTGGCATAAAGAACAGCTCCAAAAATGCCAAAATATTTATAACGGCACTTTTCATGGAAGAGAAGGAATGAAAGCAAAATGGATGCCCATTGATCAGGCAATGACTTGTAGGGTAGAACGTACTTGGAATGCTACTGTGACAAATGCAGAGATGCATGGAAAGCTTTATGTAAATTGACACAAAATAAAATGAGCAGACCAAAACAACAATGTATACAATTACTGCAACAAGGTAAATAGAGAAAGCAACGATGAAATTATTGAAACTGAATGAATGCTACAAAATGATAATGACCAAAGGAAGAGATGTGCTAATTTGCACTATAAACTTCTTTGGAGAGGTGAGGGACAATGAGTGTGGAACATTCCCTGTAATGTCAAATTTTTATGTATTAATTTTACTGGACTTTTTTTTTCATTTGTTGTGTGAAATGCTCAAACGATAAGAACAGTTTTCAGATGAAATAATCAAAGTTATTTATAGTCATTTGAAACAAAATACTCTAACTACTGATTGGAGAAATGCTAATTACCTATTAGATTTCCTAGGAGGGAATGGAGGAAGGGATGCATTGGGAAATATAAGTGACCTAAGTACCAAAGATATAAATATAATATAAATAAAACAAGAAATATAAGTGATCAAAGTAACAAAGATATAAGTATAATATAAATAAAATAAAAAATATAAGTGATCTGGAGCAGCTAGGTGGCGCAGTGGGTAGAGTACCAGCCCTGAAGTCAGGAGGACCTGAGTTTAAATCTGACCTCCGACGCTTAACATTTTTTGGCTGTGTGATCCTGGGCAAGTCACTTAACCCCAATTGCTTAAGCAAAAAAAAAAAAATATATATATATATATATTATATATATATATATACATATATATGTGTGTGTGTGTGATCTAAAGTACCAAAGATATAAATATAACATAAATAAAATAAAAAATACGAGTGATCTAAGTACCAAAGAAATAAATATAAATAAAATAAGAAATATAAGTGATCTAAGTATCAAAGATATAGATCTAATAAAAATACAAGTGATCTGTGTCAAAGAAATAAATATAAATAAAATAAAAAAATATGAGTGATCTGAGTATCAGAGAAAAAAAAATATTTCCAAAACACTTATTAGCAGATTAGCTAATTCCAGTCTTGCCACAAAATACCCTCCTCTTGTTTACTAGCAATTGCACTCTCTCCTCTCTAAAGGTCATGTGGCCTAGGACCATAGGATAAGGCTTCCATGAATCCTTCCATGATCCGGCCTACATTATCTCTGAGCCTAGCATGCTAACTAGCCATCTTGGCACCTAGATCCTTCCTGGCATAAGCCTAAAACATACTAGATGCTTAATAAATATCTGAGAGATGAATGAGTGAATAAGTCTTGAGGTAAAGAAACTTAAATTAATCCTCTCTTTATGGACCCAATGATTTTCTTAATCTAATTCCTTACCCCAGTCTTGAATCTCTAAACCAATTATAAGGTTTACAACCCATGTCCCACTTGTCTTTCAGGTTGACCTCACCCTCAGTTTTAGATTACGAGCCAAAAGTCCTTCCGGTAGGAGAAAACAGAGATCTCTTCCATCCTATTGGCTAAAGACATTCTTTCCTTGTTCCAAAATGTAGATTTCTACCCAGACCTTGTTTAGCTTTTACAATTGTCTTATGGCACACTAGCTTCATCTTGTGGTCATTTAACAATATTACATCTTTGACCATCACCCCAGACTTGTATGGTCAATGTGTTTCAGAGGATCCTGGATTTCTAGCTAGAAAACTTGATTGAGTCCAGACCCATTTTCTTACAGTTGGGGAAACTGAGGCCCAGAAAAGTTACATGATTTACCTAAGTTCATACAATACAGTACAAATCAGGGCTCAATCCAACTTCCCCTTTATCACTGGGTTTATTAGCTATGTTTTTTTCTGATGGATATTTCTGTTCTCAGGATAAAGATTACCTTTCCCCTCAAGCTCTGTAGATGCTTTCTGCATTTTCTTAATGCTACAGAACTGTCCCAATCTCTCCCCTGTCATAAAATAAAAACAATAGGATAGCATATACAATATTTGGTAACCATAGGCAACCTTTTCTCTGCTTTGAGAATGAAGGTCTGTCAAATCATTTGAATTCTGGAATCAATCTGTATCATACATTTATTTATTTTCTTCTTGATAACTTTGCTTGTGATTTAGGGAGGATTTTATCAGATGCTTTTTGTTATGTTTTCAGTTTGAAGAGCTAGGCTTCCATTAAACAGGGTTTACTGAGAAAGAGAAATAAAACAAATACAGTTTGCCTGTTCAGTTATATTTTTGCTTCTGATCCCCAACCCTAGCCTTTTAATGTTTATGCTTTGCTATTTTAATAATCAGCATTAATAATCACTACTAATATCAATATTCTATATTAATAAACACTATTTTTTAAAGGATGAAGCCTAATTAGAATAAGATTTAAATAGAAATAAGTTACAACAGACACCTTTCTCACTGAGTAATCCTCCACTTACCAGTCTCTGCTTGTTTGTTATTGTTCAGTTGTGTCCCCTTCTGCATGACCCAATTTGGGTTTTTCTTGGCAAAGGTACTGAAGAAGTTTGCCATTTCCTTCTCCAGTCCATTTTACAAGTGAGGACACTAAGGCAAATAGGATAAAGTAACTTGCCTAGGGTCACACAGCTAGTAAGTGTCTGAGGCTAGATTTGAACTCTAAGAAGCTGAGTCTTCCTGATTCCAAGCCCAGGGATCTATCTATGCCCCATGGCACCACCTCACTGCTTCTAATCCCTGTTTAATTGGATCTTAAATTTAGTGTCCTGGAGTCATACAGGAGGGACTACTGGAAACAGCATTAGAAGTCCTGGATTTGAGTCCTGCATCTCTTCCCTACTAGACCCATGGGCAAACCATGACCTCTCCAATCCATATTTTCTGAATCTCTAAAATGAGAATAATATTGCCTTTAACTTGGACATAATGAAAGTACTTTGCAAACTACATATGCATGCTATCCATTTGTTATAGAATCCTAGAGCCAAAACAGCATTAAACGCCTGGGCTTTGATCCCTTTTATCCCATCCCCAATGCTTTCAGGTCTCCAGTGACAGGGAGATCACCACTTCAGTCCTTCGAATTTGAGGACAGATCAAATCATCAGACAGTTCTGCCTTTTATTCTACTGAAATCTTACCTTTCTTTTGCATTTAGGTGACAGCTGATCTTGAAATCAGGAAGTCTTGAGTTCAAATTTGGCCTTAAACACTTTCTAACTGCGTGACTTTGGGCAACTCACTTAACCTGTTTACCTCAGTTTCCTCACCTGTAAAATTGAAATAATAATAATATCTACCTTTCAAAATTGTTGTGAGTATATATGATCAGTACTTCCTGTACTCCCTATTTCAAAATTAAGTTGCTAAATACTCCCTTCAGTGCTCTAGAGATTCCCCTGAATAGTTGGTTACAAGTGACTAATGCTTCAGTTCTATTTAACCAATTAATGCCAGTTAGCTTTTACAGAGGGATATTTATTTAAAGATATAGAAAAAAACAGAAGTATAAACATCCCCCAACACCTCTACACATCTTGGTTTCTAGGGAGAATGGGCTCAGACTTGCTACAGTTTCTGCTTAGCATTGATCCCACAAAATCCATGGCCAAATATAGCATTACTTCTAGTTAGTTCTCCTCTTAACTCTTTCTGGGATGGTTGCTGAAGGTCATGTATCACTCTCCAGATAAACAGTAGTTAAGTCCAGTATGAACTTAGTCCTGGATGGCTCACTCTTCTGGCCTTTCAAAACTCACAAGGTTCTATTTTCTAACTTTATTTGAAACAGGAACAAATGGCAAGGCTGAGAATAGAAGCCCCTGTTCATGGGATCAGATGTTAACTTCAATGAGAGTGCCCTAAGTCCTTCTCCCCTTACAGCATTGTCTCTCACCAGACAGCATCAATGAAGGGGTCAAACTAAGAGTGAGGTCCAATCAGGAGAGAGGGTGGAGACCTGCTTCTGTCCTTTGAAGCCTCTGTAGCCAAAGAGCTTCCTTTACACCACATGGCTAGCTGACCAGAACCAGTTATTCTCATCACCATGTTGAATTTCTATTACATCTGGGTTTTTTTTTTTTAAATCTTACAAATGCTACATAAACATGTTAACTGTCATTGTTGTTACTTCTACTCAAGGGCTTTTGTTCAGCTTCTTAAGACCACAAAGAACAAGTGGGACTAATTATTCTTTGATGTAACAACTCAAGAAAGTAATCGGTTCCCATGAGTCCTTTCTTCTTCACAGACGCATCTCTTATTCTGTTAGAATAAATAACTACTTGTTGAGCCAAGAACAATGAAAATTTCATTCACAGATGGATTGGATGGGATGATCTCTGAGGTCCCTCCCAAGTCTCATATTACATAATATGCCATCATTTGCTCGCTCACCTATTTGCTTCATCATGGCCATGTTCTCAAATTGTGGAATTTAGAACTCTGTTCCCAGCTCTAGATAGACTCAGATTAGGGAAGAGGGCAATACCTGGGGTGGTGCCATAGAGTGTCAGGTTTCCAGTGAGGGAGACCTGAGTTCAAATCTAGCCTCAAGACACTTATCTGTGTGACCCTGGAAAGTTAGCTTATATCCTCATTCCTCATTTTCCTCTGCAAAACGGGAACCTACCAAGTAGGATTATCATGGGAGAATTAAGTGAGAACACATGGAAAGCGCTTTGCAGATTGTAAAACACTATATAGATGTGTTTTATAATTATTATAATTATATATTTTGTTAATAAACATTATTATAAGAATCATAATTATTATCATCATTGTAATTATTCTCATCCTTATCTTCATTGTTGTCATCATGCTGGGAAGAGGGAATAGAAGCATTGACAATTTTTTCACTCAGTACCTCCATATTTAAATGGATATTTTTCACACTCTCTTGTCCATTTTCCTTGGGAAGTTTCTTCTATCCACCCCTTTTGGGATTGGGGGAGGTTGTACCTGTTTAAAAATCAGCGCAGAAAATGATAGTCTGCTGCATGATTCTCTCATCTTATATTTTAGAATATTTTAATATCTTGATTTAAAACTTTTGCTATTGGATTGGTGGCGCTTCTGTGCATGGTAACAGAGAAGCTCAGATCATTGTTTGCATAATTTATTAACCTAGTATCTTTCCCCCTGAATCTATAGAAATGAGCTGAGGCCCAATGGAAATGATATGAAAGCCCCTGGAGAGGCAATGAGAGAAAAAATCAGCTAAGTAATATCTCTAATTTATCTGAGTATATCTTCTTTGTACATTATTGTTCTTTCTCCCATTAAACTTTGAGCTCCTTGACAGAAGAAATCCCCTTTGGCCTTTCTTTCCAGCACTTAACAGTGAATGGCACTGCTTGTTGAATGACTGCCAAAAACAGGATAAAAGTGGTCAGAGTCTAGGAACAGCATCATTCACAGAATAGATCTTCAAATTTGCCAGAGACGTTCATGGAGGACCTCCAGGTGAAAAGGCTCTTGGTCCTGGGCTAAAAATGACAATGGAGTCAACTAGTGGTTTTTTCTTTGTCTAATCACACATCATATAAGCAAATGGGGAGCAAGCACCAGTATTTGGTGTTGGCCAGTAGAGTAGTTTCTCTAAGTCTCTAGTATTAAGTTTAAGCTAATTGAAAGATGATACAATCTCAAAGTAACTTTCTTAATCAATTAATAAATATTTGTTGAGTTCCTACTCTGCTCAGGATATTGTTGGTTATAAATATACATAATTCTGATATCATGGAGTGGCTGCTGTAGATTACATGTTTTTCAGAGTCAGCCAGAATGATTCAAAAAGTATTAAGCAACAAGATCAGACAAGAAAAAGAACCTGGAAACAAGATACTACAATCTGGATTCAGATCCTATCTATGTAATCTCCTTCAGTTTCAGTTTGTTCATCTCTAAAATGACTAGGCCTCTACAGGGTCTCTAGTCTGGTAATCCAAAAATCAAAACAAAGAAAGACAAAAGAGAATCTCTCTCCTCAAGGAACTTGCTGTCTAATAGGAAAGACAACATGCAGACAACTATGTACAAACAAGACATAGACAGGATATATGAGGTAATCACCAGAGGGAAGGCATTAGCTTGAAGGAAGATCAGGACTATTTCTACTAGAGCAGGATTTTAGCTGGAACTTGAAGGAAGTCAGGGAAATCAAGATGAGAAGTTGAAGAGGGAGGGCAGTCGGGTTTAGGGGACAGCCAGAGAAAATGCCAAGGTGTGAAGGTGAAGGGTTTTGAGCCATGAGTAGGATCTTTCTTCCATTTCTTATAAGACATTTCCTATGTGTTATATAATGCACACATGAGGCAGATTGACCATACATCTGTAATTTATTGCCATAGAGTTTCTTGGAGGCACTGAGGTTCCAGCAACTAGGTGGCACTGCAGTGGACAGAGTGCTGGGCCTGGAGTTAGGAAGACTTATCTTACTGAGTTCAAATCTGATTTCAGCTACTTACTAGCTGTGTGAATGATGAGTCTCTTAACCCTGTTTACCTTAGTTTCCTCATCTGTAAAGTGATGAAAGGCAAAGGAAAGGGGAAAGGAAACGGCACACCACTCCACTATCTCTTAGGGTCATGAAAAATAGTATTAGGACCGAAGAATGATTGAACAACTAAGAAGTTAAATTTGTGTTGACATAGCTAGTATGTGTTAGGACCAGGGTTGAACCCTGGTCTAAATGACTCTGAGGCTGACTGTCAGTCACTGCGCTATACTGCCTCTCAATAGTATTTATTTTTTTATTTTTAACATTTAAAAGTAAAACTTTCCTTTTGAGGGAAAAGGACCTGCATATTGTAGCTGTTCTTTTTGTGGTAGCAAGGAATTGGAAACTGAGTGGATGCTCATCAATTGGAAGATGTATGAATAAGTTATGGAATATGAATGCAATGGAATACTATTGTTCTATAAGAAATGGCGAGCAGGCTGGATTTCAGAAAAACCTGGAAAGTCTTACATGAACTGATGCTGAGTGAAACAAGCAGAACCAGGAGATCATTGTGTACATTAATAGCAACATTGTATGATGACCAACTATGAGAGACTTAGATTTTCTCAGCAATACAGTGAGCCATCACAATTACAATAGACTTGTGACTGAAAGTGCCATCTGCATCCAGAGAGAGAACTATGGTTATTGAATATAGATTGATGCATACTCTTTTCACCTTTTTTATTTACTTTTTCTTTCTCGTGGTTTTCCTCTTTTGTTCTGAATTTTCTTTCATAACATGACAAATATGGAGATATTTAAAATGGTTGTACATGTATAACCTACATCAGATTGCTTGCTATCTTGGAGAAAGGGGGGAAGTAAGATCTTTTTTAAAAAATAGAATTCAAAATCTTACAAAAATGAATGTCGAAAACTATCTTTACATGTAATTGAAAAAATAAAATATTATTGAGGAAGAAAATAACAATTTTTTAAAGACCAGAAAAGTTCTCCTAATATTAACAGATCAAGCCACCATTTTGCTGTCTTCTTTAATATCATCACTAATACAAGTAAATATCTCTTCGATATCCTTGCACTAAAGTGAAAAAGACACAAACTAGAGGGGGCCCTACTGCAGATGGAGCTTGCTTAGAATACACATTTACCAATCCCCTCCCATACATCAGCACAGCCTAGAGCCAACTCATGGCCATCAGGAATAGAAAAGATCCTCATCCAGCTGTTTGGTCTCTTTTGCATTGATGCTTGGTTCCAGCCCAACAACAAATCAAAAGGATTCACTGGCTGCTACATAGTGAGTGGACTGGAAACAAACAAACAAAAAAATCTGTGCTCTGAACTAGGGCATCATTACATACTTTTGGAGGCAGCCCCACCAAACCTTCAATGTGCTTTGGCAGCCAGTGAGCCTACTGATCAAAAGACCCAGGCCATTTTCAGCTAGCCCACTATTATACCATGACACTATGGACTCCTATACTAGAACTGATTTTTTAAACAGTCTGGCACCTTGTAGTCACTTAATAAATATTTGTTTATTGATTTTAAGTTCTGCTGCTACATAATATCGTGGGTTATTGGCTTTGTGACCAATGTCGCCTCAGGAAACTTGTTGACTCAATTGACTTCTCGGAGCCTCAGTTTTTTCATCTGTAAAATCAGGGAGTTGTACTAGTTGATTTTTGCGTTCCTTTTCCACTCGAATCTATCATTCTATGATCTTACACTTATAATTAGGTTATTAAGTGCTTATTACTTACCATGTTTGATTCTGGAGACACAAAAGAAGATAAAAAAGTCCCTGTAAGCAATTATAATGAAAAAAATAAAAATAGCTAACATTTTTAGAACACTTACTACATGCCAGGCACTGTCCTAAATACTTTATAATTATCTTATTTGATCCTCACAAAAGTGTTATTATTATCCCTATTTTACAGAGGGAGAAACTGAGGCAGAAGTTAAATGGCTTGTATAGGATCACAGGGCTAGGAAATGTCTGGGGATGGATTTGGACTCAAGTTTTTCTGGCTCCAGGCCCACTGCTCTTTCCCCTGTGCCACCTAATTGCCTAAAAACAAAATGTAAAGAACTAGGAGCACATAAGGTATCTAAAAGGCAATAAGGAAAGAAAAGTATTAGTAGCTAGGGTGAGGAGAGAAAAAGAGAGGAATGGGGCAGAAAAGGCTACTTACAAATAGTGGGATTTCAGATAAATCTGAAAGATTTGAAGAATCAAATGTTTTCTCTGGTATCTGAAGGACACAGTCTCCTCTATACCACCTTGGTCTCAAGGGAGAGTGGGCTCAAACTTAATTCAGCTTCTACCTAAGTCTTGGTCCTACCTAATTCAAGTCTAAGGACTCGACTGGGTGAGCCCTAGTCTCGACTATTGCCAGGCTTTATCTCAAAGGTCATTCTTTACTCTTTGGGGCCTCAAAGCTGAGCTGGTGAAAAAACCCTGATGTGGAATGGCTGAATAAATTATGGTATATGAATGTAATAGAATATCATTGTTCTATAAGAAATGATGAGCAGGCTGATTTCAGAAAACCCTGGAAAGGCTTATATGTACTGATGTTGAAAGACTTACATGAACTTATGTTGAGTGAAGTGAGCAAAACCAAGAGAACCTTCAGCAAAATTGTGCAATGATTAACTATGATAGACTTAATTCTTCTCAGCTCATTAATTCGAGACTATTCTAAGAGACTTACCATGGAAAAAGCCATCCACATCCAGACAGAGAACCATGGAGACTGAATGTGGATTGAAGGATAATATTTTCACCTTTTTGTTTGCTTGTTTGTTTGCTTTTTCTTTCTCATGGGATTTTTCCCTTTTTCTTTGATTTTTCTCATACAAGGTAACAAATATGGAAAACAAATTGAACCAATTTTCAACAAGTCATATGATGGCCTCAGATGGGAAGGACCCAAAACATTGTCTTCTCTCAAAACATTTTCTTTCAGTCGGATTTTGCCACACTGGAAGAAGCCCAATCAACAGAAGCCAAGGTTCTACCCAACTAGTCCTTTTTAATTGCAACCCCAGTCAATCAAAAAAAGGGCTCCTTTCAGACTGGAAGCAATTACAGAATGTCTCCTGAAAGCTTCTCCAGGGCATTTTTATTACATAACTTCATGGCTCTCTGGGAAGAAGGATTCCCAGTCTCTTTCAGTCAACCAGTCAGTCAATAAACATCTATTACAGGCTTTATATATGCCAAGCACTAAGGATACAAAAAATGGCAAAAGGAGTTCACAGTGTAACATGCAAACAACTCCTTCCCTCCCCAGGAACATGCTCTTTGATTTTAGGTGAAGGAGATGGATTCGACTTTGTGCATTTTGAAAGGACAGGAGAGGAATTCTCTTGAGATCCAGGAAATCTGGGTTTTTTTCTTTTTTCCTCAATAGCATTTTATTTTTTCCAAATACACATTCATTTTTATAAGATTCTGTGTTCCAAATTTTTCTCCCTTCTTCCTTTTCTGCTCCTCTTTCCCAGAAAGCAAAAAAATCTGATACAGGTTAAACATGTACAAAACTTTTAAACATATTTCCATATTTGTCATATTGTACAAGAAAAATCAGACCAAAAGGGAAAAAACACGAGAAAGAAAAAGCAAACAAACAAAAAAAGGTGAAAATATTATGCTTCAATCTACCTTCAGTCTCCATGGTTCTCTGACTGGATGCAGATGGCTTTTTTTCATCCTGAAAATGTTGGAATTGTACATCATATGTACTATGTAAGGAAAGATATATTGGAAACAATCAAGAGAAGGCATACACTAGGATTAGGAGGGATTAGAAATGACTTGCTATAGAAGAGGGGATTTTAGGTGGGACTCAACAGAAACCAGGAGGCAGAGATCAAGAGGGAGAATATTTCCAAGAATGAAAGAGAGCAGGAAAAAATGTCCAGAGTCAGGAGATGGAGTGCTGTGTTCATGGAAAAGGGCAGTATCACTGGTATGAAGAAGTCCATTGTAGGGTGTAAGATGGAAGAAGATTGGAGGGGTGGGAGGAAGAGGCATGTTATGAAGGGCTTTGAAGGCTGGATTTTGATCTGGGAAGCAATAAAGGACCACTTGAGGATATGGGGGGAGGGGGTTAGACCTTTAAGAAAATCACTTTGCCAGATGAATGGAAGATGTACTGGAGTAAGGAGAGATTTGTGATCAGCAGACCCACCAGAAGGCTATTGCAATAGTCCAACCATGAAGAGATAAGGGCCTGCACTAGGGTAGAATACGGCAGCATCAGAGGAAAGAAGGCGTTGTATTTAGGGGATGTTACAGAGGAAAAATTAACAGGCTTTGGTGACAGATATGGGGGGGAGGAGTGAGATAGTGAGGACTTGTGGGCAAAAAATAGTGAGGAGTCAAGGATGACTGCTAGGTTTTAAGCCTGGAAGCCTGGAAGAAGGTGGTACTCTGGACAATAATAAAGAAGTTTGGAAGGAGAGAGATTTGAGGGGAAAGATGAATCCAATTTTGAACATGTTGAGTTTAAGATATTTTTGAGATCGCTGGTTTAAGATGTCCCATAGGCTAGACACAAGGCTAGATATCAGCAGAGAAGTTAGGATTGGATAAGTAGATTTAGAAATCATCAGCATAGATGATAATTAAACTTGTGGAAGCTTATGAAATCACCAACTGAAATATTCCAGAAGGAAAAGAGAAGAGGAACCAGGACAGAAGTGTATGGGGCACCATAGCTAGCAAATATGATCTGGATAAAGGTCCAGCCAAGGAGACTAAAAAAAGTAGAAAGAGGCCTAGGAAAGAACAGTATCCCAGAAACTTTAGAGAAAAGAGAGTGTCATGCAGGAGAGTGATTGACAGCATCAAAGACTTAAAAGAAGTCAAGGATGAGTCACTGGATGTGGCAATTAAGAGATCATTGGGAAAAAGATACAAAGGATAGTGGCCTAGAATACCAGACCTAAAACTGCTATAAAGCTGCAGTCATCAAAACCATTTGGTACTGGCTAAGAAATAGAGTGGTAGATCAGTGGAATAGGTTAGATACACATGGCACAATAATCAATTACTACAGTAATCTAGTATTTGATAAACTCTCAAACTCTAGCTTCTGAGTTAATTCATTTCACAAAAATTGCTGGGAAAACTGAAAAATATCGTGTCAGAGATGTGACATAGACCTACAGCTCATACTCCTTACCAAAATAAGGTCAAAATAGATCCATGATTTGGGTGTAAAGGGTGATACCAGAAGCAAATTAGAAGAGCAAGGGATCTTTGGAAAAGAGAGGAATTTATGTCCAAAGAAGAATTAGAGAATATTATGAAATACAAAGTGGACAACTTTGATTGCATTAAATTAAAAAGTTGTTGCACAAACAAACCAACACAAACAAGACTAAAAGAGAAGTACGAAATTGGGAAAAATTATTTTAGTCAGTGTTTCTGATAAAGGCCTCATTTCTAAAATATATAAAGAACTGTGTCATTCCCCAATTAATAAATGGTCAAAGGATATGAACAATTTTCAAACAAATAAATTAAAGCCATTTATAGACATATGAAAAAATGCTTTAAATCACTATTGATTAGAGAAATGCAAATTAAAACAACTCTGAGGTACTACCTCATACCTCTCAGAATGGCTAAGAAGACAGGAAAAATAATGATAAATGTTGGAGGGGATGTGGGAAAAGTGGGACAATAATGCATTGTTGGTGGAGTTGTGAAATGATCCAACCATTCTGGAGAGCAATTTGGAACTATACTCAAAAGGATATAAAGCTGCATAATATCCTTTGATCAAGTAGTGCTACTACTGGGTCTATATTCCAAGGAAATCATAAAGGAGGGGAAAATATTCACATGTGCAAAAATGTAGCAGTTGTAGCAAAGAATTGAAAAATGAGTAAATGTCCATCATTTGGGGAATGGCTGAATAAGTTGTGATATATGAAGGTAATGGACTATCATTGTTTGATAAAAAATGATGAACAAGCTGATTTTTAAAAGCCTGGAAATATTTACATGAACTGATGCTAAGTAAAACAAGAATTGTGTTCTTATACTGTGTACAATGGAACACATTGTACACAATAGCAGTAAGATTGTGCGATGATCAACTATGAAAGGCTTGGTTCTTCTGCAGTGGTTCAGTGATCCAAAGCAATTCCAATAAACTTTGGATAGAAAATGCCATCTACATCCAGAAAAAAAAAAAACTAAGGATATTGAATATAAATAAACACATGCCATGTTCACTCTTCTGTGGTTTTTCCCTTTTGTTCTGATTTTTCTCTCCCAACATGACTCATAAATAAACATGCATTTAAAAAGTTAATATATTTTACATGAAAAAATAAAACAATTAACAATTTTTTTTAAAAAGAGAGATCATCGGTAACTTTGGAAAGAGCAATTTTGGTGGAGTAAAGGAAGCAGAAAATGAAGAAGAGGAAAGGAAGTAGAAGTACCCATTGAAGTACCTCCTCCAGGAGCCCAGTCACAAAAAGCAGGAGAGACTGCAACAAAGAATTGTCTCAAACCAGTTCCAATTGTTCACTGAAGAAAACCATATACACCCAGAGAGAGGGATATGAAATATGGACCACAACGTAACATTTTCATGATCTCTATTGAGGTTTGCTTGCATTGTGTTGCCTTTCTCTGATTTTCTTTTTTTTTTTTTCTTGTAGATAGGATTTTTCTTGCATAACTTGTCAGGTATTTCAACATTATTAACATGTGGTAGACTTCCTGCCATCTAGGGGAGGGGAGGGGATGGGGGGGTAAAATTTGTAATGGAGAGCTTTGTAAAGATCAATGCTGGGGAATTACCCATACATATGTTATACAAATAAAAAGCTTTAATAATAATAATAATATATATACATACACACACACACATATATACAAAAAGCAGGAGAGATCTGGGATGATAGTTAATGGAGGTAGATAAATAAAAAGAGGGGTTTTTAAGGATGGTGTGTTTATAGATAATAAGGAAATAGATAAGAATTGCATCAAAGGCAATCTGTGTATGCTCATAAGGACTGGTTCTGTCCAGTCTCCCTTTATACCTGATTTATTCTGTAGATCTTTGTAGAAATAACCCTGTTAATCTCTTTTGGAGAGATCATAGATATGCACCAAAACAAATATTTCCCATGGGGCTCTGGAATTGGAGTATAATAGCCAGATTCTGCTAGAAAAACATGACATCCCTCTTTTAGAAGCCACAGTTCCCCAGGCCCCAACCCAGTCTGTGTGAGTTAAGATTTGCAAGATGGCAGAGAGACAGAAATGGGGAGGGAATGGTCCATCTTCACTAAGAATTTTTAAAAACCCCAAATCTATTCCTAGCCTCCAGCATTGTTCATTGTGATTGAATAAAATAATATCTTTTAAGTGCTTACTATGGTCCTTGGCACAGAGTGGGCACCTAATAAACGCTTGCTCCTTCCCTTCACCCTCTCCATGGAAGATCTTTCAAGTTTGGATCTATGATTTCATCAGTGTGGGGAACTTCCCATGAGGAAACCCTTCCCAATGTCATCCATAAATAAGTTTTATAGAATTTCCTGGTGCTGTGGAAGATTGAGGGTTTTGTTCAAGGTCATGTGTCATAACAGGATTTGAACTCAGGTCTTCCAGGTCTTTCAGGAAGGAAAATAGGGATTCCAAAAGTCAAACCTGAGGAATGAGAGGGTTCCAGGCGTAGGAGACATGGAGACAGAACAAGTACCTTTAGGCAAACTCTGCCTCTCCAGGACCCTCTTTCTTCTTCTAGAACACGAGGACCAGATGATCTCAATATTCCCTTCTACTTTAAACATTTTGAGTCTTCTCTGACTCTCCAGGTTTAATTTTATAATTCCCACTTCCATCCTATCCATCCCTTTATAAAAGAATTGGAGCTGCAATTTCAGTAGATTGCCACCAAGTGGAGCCAGTGCTTTGTTTAAATGGTCAGAATTACTAGATTCAAACTACTGACTGATTCATTGAGAAAAGACTGGGATGGGGGGAGGTGTAAGAGAGAGACAGAGAAAGAGAGTAGACAAGAAAGTCAGCATGGAACTTGGAGTTATTACTAGGTAGCCTGGCCTTCACATAGGCACAATGACACAGTACCTGTACAAAGAGCAAAGGTGATACCTTAGAGGCTTCCCGGCTAACAACTGATTCTCTCTCCATTTGGGGAAAGCCTCAGGTTTGGTAAAAGGTTCACTGGATCCATAATATGAGCTTAATTTAATTTAATTTAATTTCACAGATATGTGAATCCAAACTCCGGCTCTGTCATCTACCATAGAACATAGATTTGAAGCTGGAAGAAACCACTGAGTTTACCCCATCATCCATTCATCAGTCTCTCCACATCTATTTATCTTTTATCTCTCTGCCTATTCATTTGTCCATCAATCCATCTGTCTATCTATATGTCTATCTATTTGTCTCTGCCTATCTGTTTATCTGCCCATATATCCATCTGTCTGTCTGTCTGTCTATCTATATATGTCTATCTGTACATCTGTTTATCTATATGTTTATCTGCCCATATAGCCATCTATTTGTATCTATCTATCCATATATTTGTCTATCTGTATATCTATTTTTATCTATCTGTACATCTATTTTTATCTATCTGTATCTATGTTTATCTGTCTCTCTCTCTCTCTCTATATATATATATCTGTGTCTATCTATCCATATATTTGTCTATCTGTACATCTTTGGCTATCTGTCAATCTATCATTCTATCTCTCCACTTGTCTATTTGTTCATCCATCTATTATCTAGCTATATCTATCTATCTCTCTGTCTTTCCACATTACCTATCTACTTATCTGTTTGTCTTCTATCAATCTATCCATCTTTCTATCTATCCACATATTTATCCACCATCTAGCTATATTTATTGTCTATCCACATTATCTATCTACCTATCTATGTTTGTCTATTTGTCCATTCCTCCATCCTTCTATCTATCCATCCATCTCTCTCTGTCTCTCTTTTTCTCTGTCTGTCTATATATTCATCTATCCATCTATCTATTCATCTGTCTACGCTGGAGCTGGCAGCACTGGGGGGGAATGTAGATCCCACTACAGAGAGGTAGGTAGTTTGTGCCCTTTTTTTTAATCTTGGGCAGCCTGGCATTCATTAGGAAAAGAGAGTATGGAGCAGTAAATAGAGAGGTAAACTTGGATCTAGAATGACTCAGGTTTGAATCTTGCCTCATATACTTATTTTTAGATGGCACTAACCAAGTCACTCAATTCTTTATTCCTCAGTTTCAATATTTGTAAAATCTATGGCCTTCAAGTTTCATACTAGCTCTAAATCTATGATCCAATAAGACAGAGGTCCTTAATCTAGTGTCTGCAGCCTTTCTCCTTTCCAAGGGGTCTGTGGATAGATTTCATGGATTCCATGAACTTGGTTGAGGGAAACACATCTTTGTGTCAATAAAATTTGTTTCTTTTATGATCCTCTATTTTATTTTATGCATTTAAAAACACGACTGTGAGAATCTTCACCAACTGTAATCAATGAAGTCCATGAAAAAAAAAAAAAACCAAGAGCTGTAGCTAGAAAGCTCTTCTAACTGGGATCTCCTTAAGCACAGGGAACTCTCATTTGTCTTTCTGTCCCCCATCCCTGGCTTAGTTGTCACTTATAAATGTTTGGTGATTGCTTGAAACCAAGGCAGAGGTCCTGGCATGGCCATTCATCCATTAGTCACTCAGCAGGCATCTATTTGGCACCTGCTTTGTAGCAGGCACTGTGCTGGGCACTGAGTATACAAAGAAAAAAGGAAAATAGTCCCTGCCCTCGTGGAGCTTCTCTTATACTAGGAGAATATGACATTCATGCAGAAAAATAATCACAAATTATATAACAAGTAATTTTGCAGAGAGGCAAAACCATAAACAACTTGGGGGAGCTAGAATAGGACTCTGTCAGAGACAACATTGGGACTAAGCCTAGAAGGGAGTGAAGGAGGGATTCCAAGAAGTGGGGAGCGAGAAAGAGGGCATTCCAGGTATAAGAGAATGAGGCAAGGGATGGGCCAGCATGGAGGGAGAACAAGTGGGTCAGGTTAGCTTCACCACAGAGCATGGAGAGGGGAGAAATGTATGATTAACCTGGCAGAGAAGACCAGAGCCAGCCCTAAATTAAGAGTCCATCAAAGTCAAAAAGTTATCAAACTGTGCATACCCTTTGACCCAGCAGTGTTTCTACTGGGCTTATGTCCCAACAAGATCTTAAAGGAGGGAAAGGGACCCACATGTGCATTAATGTTTGTGGCAGCCCTTTTTGTAGTGGCTAGAAACTGGAAACTGAATGGAAGCCCATCAATTGGAGAATGGCTGAATAAGTGATGGTATATGAATGCTATAAAATGTTATTGTTCTATAAGAAATGACCAGCAGGATGATTTTGGAGAGACCTGGAGAGACTTACATGAACTGATGCTGAGTGAAGTGAGTAGAACCAGGAGAAGATCATTATACAGGAAAAAGAAGATTATATGATGATGAATTCTGATGAATGTGACTCCTTCCAATAATGAGACAAATGAGGCCAGTTCTAAAGATCTCGTGATGAAGAAATCCATCTGCACCCAGAGAGAAGACTGGGAAATGAGTGTGGATCACAACATGGTATTTTCACTTCTTTTGTTATTATTTGTTTGAATTTTGGGTTTTATTTAATGCATTTTCTTTCCTTTTTGATCTGATTTTTCTTGTGCAGCAAGATAATTGTATAAATATGTTTACACATAAAAAGAGTCCATCAAAGGGGTCTGCAGTTAATCCTAGAGGCAAAAGAGAGATCCTTATAATTGGAGGATGAGGGTGGGAAGTGGACAGACAGTCTGCCTATAGAAAGGACATGAGTGTGATGGAAAGAAGGGCAAATGTGAATATTAAAAAAATAAAAGAAGTACCAGCAGTTGGCCAAAGCTAAGGGAGGCTAGAGGTAATTTGCAGGTTTTAAAATCAGAGAATCTTAGAGTGAGAAGGGATCAGAGAGGTTCCAGAGGCCAGCCCCACTTCTTCCACTCACTTACTTTAGGTGAGAAAAATTTGCCCAAAATCACACAGAAAATTGATGTCAATGCAGAGGCAAGAAGTTGGACATAAACACAATAACACTATGTGAAGTGGGCACTTAGGTGGTGCCATAGTGGATAGTGTGCCTGTTCTGAAGTCATGAAGACTCATCTGCATGAGTTCAAATCTGACCTCAGACAGATTAAGTCATGTAATTGTGAGAGAGAAGAAGAAGAAGAAGAAGAAGAAGAAGAAGAAGAAGAAGAAGAAGAAGAAGAAGAAGAAGAAGAAGAAGAAGAAGAAGAAGAAGAAGAAGAAGAAGAAGAAGAAGAAGAAGAAGAAGAAGAAGAAGAAGAAGAA
>JAJPUD010001649.1:201646-216876 GCA_023553655.1 Myrmecobius fasciatus | reverse complement strand
GAGAGAGAGAGAGAGAGAGAGAGAGAGAGAGAGAGAGAGAGAGAGAGAGAGAGAGAGAGAGAGAGAGAGAGAGAGAGAGAGAGAAGGAGGTAGGGAGAGAGAAAGAGGGAGGGAGAGAGAGAGACAGAGAGAGAGAGAGACAGAGAGACAGAGACAGAGACAGAGACAGAGACAGAGACAGAGACAGAGAGAGGGCCGCCGCCTTTAAAGCCCAGAGCACATTCACCCGGCACTGGCCGCTCATTTTCAGGGCATCTCGCGCCCGCTCGCAGACAGAAGTTGTATACACAGGATTTGAGTATTTCCTCTCCGGCTCCAGCCCCAATTTGAAGGCCTGTAAAAGCTTGAACCGCTTCCAGCCCTGCGTGGTTTGTCTGGGCTTGGCTACAAGCTCAGAGTCAAAACAGCCCCCCCAGTAACCGCGGAGCTGTAAATCTGCTGGGGGACACGGCGCGCACACACGCACACACACTCACTCACGCACACACATCCTCGAGGCCCAGAAACACCCACATGCCCCCCACACGTGCGGACACACACGTTTCCCCTAGCCCCCACCGGAGCCGAGCCCTGGAGAAACCTCGATGGGGGAGGGGCTTGGCAGGACGGAGGGGGGCACCTGGGAGCCGGGAGTCTCTGGAAAGGCCTCGCGCTTCTTTGGGGGGCTTCTCTGCCTCCTCAGGGAGGAGCACGGACGTCTTCGAGGGGGTTTACGCCGAGGTGATGAGGGTGGGGGAAGGGAGCGGCCCTCCTCCCACCTGATCCTCCAGTCCTCGCCCTCCTCCCCCGACCTCCTCCTCTCCATCCCCCTAAAACTGTCAAAAAAAAGGGCTTTCTTCACCAAGTAGTCATTTATGGTGCTCAGCTTTGTTGGCTTCCCAAACCTGGGGCTGGAATCGAAGACTGGAGAGCCCGAGCTCGCCCCGTGCGACTTCCTCATCTGCTGCGGGAGGCCGCTGGGGCCCAGAGAGGGGAAGGCGTCTCCTCCGGGGCGCCCAGCTGGCCTGGGAGAGCGTACTTGGCACCGCGGGCCCGGAGCAGGAAGGGACCTCGGAGGCCGGCCGGGCCGATCCCCTCATCTGCAGATTAGGGGACGGACACAGGGACTCGTCCTGGGATACCCAGGCCTCCCTTATTCCATCCATTTCACGTCCTAGCTGCCTCTAGGAAACGGGGAGGAAGGGAGAGAAAGAATGAGGAGAAGAAAGACACAGAGAGACACAGAGAGAAACAGAGACAAGCAGAGACACACAGAGAGAAGAAATACAGAGACAAAGAGGTAGAGATAGAGACAGAGAGAAGAGAGACAGTCAGAGACAGAGAGACAGAGAGAGAAGAAAGACACAGAGAGAAATAGAGACAGGCAGAGACACACAGAGAGATAGAGACAGAGACAGAGACACAGAGGCAGAGAGAAAGAGAAGAGACACAGAGATAGGCAGAGACAGAGACAGAAAGAGAAACACACAGAGAGAAGAAAGACACAGAAAGAAACAGACAGGCAGAGACAGAGACAGAAGAGAGACAGAGACACAGAGAGAAATGGGAGAAAGAGAGATAAAGAGAGACACAGAGAAAGGAGACAGGGATAGAGATAAGAGAGAGGGGAGAAAGAAGAGAGAGAAACACAGAGAGACAGAAAGAAAGGGGGAAGAAAAGAGAAGGAAGAGGTGAAGAAGGAAAAAGAGAAGAGAGAGGAAGGAGGAAGAGGAGAGAATGAGGAGGAAAAGGAGAAAGAGGTAGTGAAAAGGAATAAAGAAGTGGGAGGAGAGAAGGAAAGAGAATGAGAAAGAAGGAAGAAGGAGGAGGAGGAGGAGAAGAAGAAAGATGAAAAGCTCCAGTGTATATGACAATTTGTATAGCAATAATAACAGCTACAGGTTTTATGGTTTGCAAATATCTCATTCCATCCTCACAGCAACCTTGTGAGGGAGGTCCTGTTATTATCCTCATTTTGTAGATGAAGAAACAGAGGTTGAAAGAGGAGAAATGCCTTTCCTAGGGTTGTTAAATGCCTGTGGCAGGATTCAAACTCCAACTTCCTGATGCCAAGTCCAGAGCTGTACCCACTTTGCCAAAGGACGGCGTTTTCCCAAAAATAACCATCAGGGAAAGTAGAGGAAACCAGTCTCAGACCAGAGGCTGATGCAGTGACCTTGCTCAGCACCACAGCAGCTGTTTGCCTTCTGGTAAGATGATAAAAGAGCCCGATACCCCAGAAGTGAGGACCTCTAAATGCGTTCAGAAAACAGTTGTCATGAGATGTCCTGGGATCCAGCTTTCACAAACAGGCCACCACATTCTAACCTGTCAAACTAGATACTCTGAGCAATGAAATTAAAACTCAGAGAGATTCTAAGAGTTGGAGCCCAGGTCAGAGTCCCCATTAGTGCTGGTGAGACTTCTTCCCAGAGTCCTCTGGGGTGGTGCTCCCGCTGCCTTCTTTTGGGCAGGGTGGTGCAGGGAAATCAAACTCAATTTGAAGAGAGAGGACAGCCAATATGATTATAAAGAAAAGATGATGTGTCTAGAACCAGAAGGACCTCAGAGATCATCTAGTCTGACCTTCCCATTTTACAGATGAAGAAACTGAGGGCCAGAAATGTTGAGAAACTTGTCCAAGAGGGATAGCTAGATGGTGCAGTGGATAGAGCACTAGCCCTAAAGTCAGGAGGACCTGAATTCAAATTCGGTCTCATAGACACTTGACATTTCCTAGTTGTGTGACTGAGCAAGTAATTTAATCCTAATTGCCTAAAAAACAAACTTGCCCAAGATTACAGTCAGTAAGCATCAAAAGTGGTATATGAATGCTGGTCCCTTAATCCCAGAGTAATTCCATTTCCAATATGTACTACAATGATCACTTCTATCATGCTTCTCTGGGCCTCAGTTTACCCATCTGTGAAAAGGGGATAAGAATAGTATTTACTCCCCCAAATTGTCATGAGGACCATTTGAGATAATATTTATAAAGTGCTTTGAAAATCTCAAAGCTCTCTACAAATGCTAATGATGATGATGATGATGACGATAGTGGTAGTGGTGGAGATCCACTGGTCCACTGTAACTCTGTGGTAGGATTGTTTTGATCCCAGTCAGGGAATAAGAAATCCTTAAAATTATTAAATCCCAAATTCAAAGGAACACAATGTAGTGGAAATGGTGTTAGAGAGGGAAGTAAAGGGCCTAGGTTAAAATCCTTGTCATTTACTTGTATGTCTTTGTCTAGATCACTGAAATTCTCTTGTTATTCAGTTGTTTCAACTAGAATTGACTCTATGATGGCATTTTGGGATATTTTTGACAAAGATATTGTAATGGTTTACTGTTTATTTCTTTTTCCAGCTCATTTTACAGATGAGGAAATTGAGGCAAACAGGGTAAAGTGACTTGGCCAGGGTCACACTTCCACTAAGTATCTGAAGCCAGATTTGAACTCAGGAAGATGAGTCTTCTTGACTCCAAGCTTGGTGTTCTCTCATTTTTGGCACCACCTAGCTGTTCCATGTCCTAAATGGATGTAACACTTCTGGGGACAAAAGCACTATTTCATGGGTGGGACAATAAGTCAGTCAATTAATAACTCTTCAGGCTGAGCTAGAAGCATGTATCCCCACCCAGGGCCTTAAAACATTTCTGCTTAAATCTATCCAGATTTATAACCATACCAAATTACATACAAATACACTTCTTACCAACTCAGCTAAATAGGACCATAGGTTTGAAGATGGAGGAAGAGAAGACTTCCTTAGGGAAAGGGAGAGCAAAAGAAAGCCAGAAGTATTTTACAGAACACAGACTACCTGGAAAGTGTCGCCTTTAGTTTCTGACCACAGAAGAGGAGTTATGTTTTATATCCTTTTCATTCTTGTATTATGTATTTTCGATTTTTAATTATTAATATGATTGGATTTTTGTTCAAGTGGATTTTTTATAGTTCACAAAGGTCTATTGAATTTTTAAAAGACACACCAGAAAAAAAAAAAAACCTTGAACTTATTGGACTAAATTAGATTTAAACTTTACCCACAAAAGTGCTATTTGATACCTATGCTCTAGAATTCTCACTACATTATTATATATTATATTATTATAAGAGTGGGGCTCAATGAAATGAATAAATCAATCAAATCATTCTATTCCCACCTAAAAAAGGGCTAAAATGCCATGATCTAATACCTTAATAACATGAGAACATGTCTCCAGAGTGTCTACATTTAAAATTCTATATTAGGGTTTGTGATTGGCTTTTAATTGTTTCCTCTGTTCTTTGTAGTCTTTTGAATCTGTATGGCTTTGGTTTTCAAATATTGATTAAGGGTATCAGGAATTTTTGATATGCTTTGGATTTTCAGATTCCATTTCATGTTTTTCTTCTTGTTGTCTTTACTTGAGTGGTCAATCAAGCAAGAAACACTTGTTAAACTCTTCCTGTTAAGCCACTTATATGAATCGAGATTCTTGACCTTAAATACATATCTTCCCTTCCTCCCCCAATACCAATTTCCCATAAAGACTGAGGATGATATAAGAAAAAGAAAGGTTTTGTTTTTGTTTTTGTTTTTGTTTTTTTGCTCAGTAACCTTCCCCTATTCCTTGCCCCCCCTACTTAACTTATCAAATCATGAAACTTTTAACTGATCAAGGAAGTTTTGTGGAACATTACTGAGACAATGTCGGAATACAGGAGGAGAGCAACATGGCTTGACTAGTGTACTCAAACATCATCCCATGTATGGCGCCGTTTCCCCAAATCTAGCTTCATGCACAAGCTCAATCCATATCAATGGCATTTCTTACAGAGTCCCCAGAGGAAAATGGAGGTAAGGGCTTTTTCATTCAATTTAATTTGACTCAATAAATATATCTTTAGCAGCATTGCTATCAATATTAATAATTAATAAACATGTCTAATCACAAGAACTCATGAGCCCTCTCCAAAAGATAGCTAATTTAAAGAATAAGGCAATGTAAATGTTCACAGCTGAAATTCAGTTAACCTTTTTGTGCCTCAGTTTCTTTATCTGTAGAATGAGGGAACTACACTAGCCTTCCATCTCTGGAGTGGTGATCTCTCTTTTTTTTTAATATATAAAGCTTTTTATTTACAAAACATATGAGTGATTTTTCAACATTGACCTTTGCAAAAACTTTTATTCCCCAAGCTTTTCCCCTCCTTCCCCCCAATCCCCACCCCTAGATGACAGGTAATCTAATACATGCTAAATAGGATAAATTATATGACAAATACAATACATGTATACATATCTATACAGTTATCTTACTGCACAAGAAACATCAGATCTAGAAAGAGAAGAAGAAAAAACAACCTAAGAAGGAAAACAAAATGCATGGAAATATTCACAGAAAGCATTAAAATGCTGTGTTGTGGTTCACACTCAGTTCCCACAGGCCTCTCTCTGGATGTATATGACTATCTTCATCGCAGCACAACTGGTTTGAATCACATCATTGTTGAAGAGAACCATGTCCATCAAAATTGATCATTGTATAGTCTTGTTGCTGTGTATAATGTTCTCCTGGTTCTGCTGATTTCACTCAGCATTAGTTCATGCAAGTCTCTCCAGTCCTCTCTGAAATCCTCCTGTTGGTCGTTTCTTACAGAACAATAATATTCCATAACATTCATATACCATAATTTATTCAGCCACTCTCCAATTGATGGGCATCCCTTCAGTTTCCAGTTTCTAGCCACTACAAAAAGGGCTGCCACAAACATTTTTGCACATGTGGGTCCCTTACCCTCCTTTAAAATCTCTTTGGGATATAGGCCCAGTAGAAACACTGCTGGGTCAAAGGGTATGCACAGCTTGATAACTTTTTGAGCATAGTTCCAAATTGCTCTCCAGAATGGTTGGATCCGTTCACAGTTCCACCAACAATGTATCGGTGTCCCAGTTTTCCGACATCCCTGGAGTGGTGATCTCAGTAGTCATATTGAGTCCTTGACGAAGCAGAGACCTCAATGGAGAGTTTTGTCTCTTTTTGGAAATGGGGTGGGGTGTGCAGTTGAATTCCCCCAGCATAACTGATTACTTAGTTTCTCTGGTCAGGATGACCAATCAAGAACCAGGGAATCTTTGGAGAACCAAGAGACTGAGCCATTCAAGGAAAATAAAGCTTTATACATCTCCAATGGTATGGTCCAATACAATAAAATGATCCTTCTATTTCAAGTATAGATGAGAGTAAAATTAGATGTCTCCCTCGAAGGAGGATGTGAGGAAGCATAGAAAAAAGCAGCATAGACTGACTCAGGAGGACTTGGACAGGGTGACAATTCAATTGTACTTCATCAGGGAACAATATGGAACCCAGTGTACTTCCCTTTACTGAATGTTCCTTCTTAGTCTAACAAGGGGGATGTTTATCCTCATCACTTAATTATAGCTAATCAGCAGCGGGCTCACAAGCCAGTGCAGGATGACAGGACTTTGAGGAATCAGCTCTATGCTTCCTGCAGCAGCTCTGGCCAGAACATGGCTCACTGGCAAAGCTGAGAATCCCCAGTGCATACTTGCAAAGAAGGGAAAAAGTGGCTGAATCCTGGGCCAAAGCAGAACCAGGCCCTCCCACCCAAGCATAGGCCCATGGAGGAAAGCAGATCCTGGCAGATGCTTTTCTCCTGCTCTATTCCTGACCTTTTGGACTATCCCCCCTTCCTGTAATATAAATATTCTCCCTCCTTGTCCCCTTTGCAGCTCTTTATCTGATCTATTTCCCTATTAGAATATAAGCATCTTGGAGGGTCAGGATTGGATTTTTTGATGGCAGTACATTGATTGCCTGTATCTGTATTTCTAGGTTATTGTAGTACTTGGCATACAATAAGCACTTAATAAATACTGTGTATGTGTCTGAGAGAGAGACTGTATGATCCTAGGGTGGTCCTTTATCCTTTCAGTGCCTGGGCCACTTTTTGAGACCAGAAGTTACAGAAAAGGTCCAGATCCACATTAATGGAAAGAATTTCCTCATCTGGCCATTTCCTGTGTCAATAAAAGCATAAGTTAGGTCAATAAATAAGAAACAATTAAATGTTCTACTTTCCAGTCAAAATGGCCTGATAGCTTTTGTCTCAACTAGGCTGCTTTTCTTGCATGTCTTCCATACCTCTGGTTTTCAGAATAGTAACAGTGGCTAGCATTTAAGTCATGTCTTAAGATTTGTGGATTACTTTTTTTTTCTTTTTGCTGAGGCAATTGGGGTTAAGTGACTTGCCCAGGGTCACACAGGTAGGAAGGGTTAAGTGTCTGAGGCTAGATTTGAATTCAAGTCTTCCTGACTTCAGGACTAGTGCTCTATCCACTGTGCCATCTAGCTGCCCCTTTGGATTACTTTCCAAACACCTCATTTGATCCTCATGACAATCCTGGGAATTAGGTATATTATATTACTATTCCCATTTTACTGATGAGGAAAACAAAGCATAAAATACTTTTATTACTATTCCCATTTTACTGATGAGGAAACTGAGGCACATCCAGGGTCACAAAGCTAGTCCTCCCCCCGCTTTTTTTTAGCACCATTTCAAGTCCTTAAACCCTTTCTCATTTCTCCAGTTATTGGCTCTCTCTCCCTGTTCACAGATTTTACTTAATTGGATTCAAGTTTTTCCCACAGTAGGACACTGTTTCCTGTAGACGGAAGAGTTTAGCACAGAGAGCCTAGCTCATTGTTTATTTATTTTGGGTCCAGACCTGTGAGTTTGTCCTTAAAGGGAATTCTCTACAGCCCCAGCTTCTACTTAAGTGTTTGTTGATATCCAACAGATTCTTTCTGTAATCAGTAACATTATATCTCAACATGCAACAAGGTTTTTCAATGTTATTGAACTTGGATAATCTAATGATTCTTTGTTGTGGTTTTTAACCAGTCCTGTGATTTCACTATCTCCCAGGGAAGAAATACTCCTACTCTGCAAGACATGATCTTAGAAAGCTGCCTAGAAGGTTCAAAGGTTATGTGACTTCCGCAGGATACACGGTCAGGATGTGTCAGAAAGTCATACTGTAACCATCCTGATTCGCTGCCTCTCGTGTTTTATAAACAGACCAGTTGTAACACACATTTCAGTTTGACAAATGTTCCTTATATACCCAGGGCAAAGATGAGTTTCATTCTTGTTCTAACTGAATCAAGTTGCTCAGCCAGTGTTAGGACTCTGCACTGGATAGAGGAGTCAAGAACTCTGGGGTCAAATTATTAAAAATTTGGGTCTTCATGTCACTTCCCAGAAACTTCCCACCTCTCAACTCCTCCCTTTTCTTCTTTAATTTTTTTTTATTTTGAACTTAAATACCCGCCCAAAAAAGCACTCAGAAGAACACTAAAAGAAGATGCTAATTTGGAACTGTGCCCAAAGGGCTATCAAAATGTGTATACCCTTTGACCTGGCAGTGTTTCTACTGGGCTTGTATCCCAAAGAAATCTTAAAGGAGGGAAAGGGCCCCACATGTGCAAGATTGTTTGTGGCAGCCCTTTTCGTAGTGGCTAGAAACTGGAAACTGAATGGATGCCCATAAATTGGAAAATGACTGAGTAAGTTATGGTATATGAATATTATGGAATATTATTGTTCTATAAAAAATGACCAGCAGGATGATTTTAGAGAGGCCTGGAGAGACTTGAATGAACTGATGCTGAGAGAAATGAGCAGAACCAGGAGATCATTATACACGGCAACAACAATACTATATGATGATCAATTCTGATGAACATGACTCTTTCCAACAATGAGACAATTGAGCAGTTCCAATGATTTTGTGATGAAGAGAGAGAACTACACCCAGAGAGAGGACCATGGAAACCGAGTGTGGATCACAACATAGCATTTTCACTCTTTTTGTTGTTTGCTTACATTTTATTTTGTCTCATTTTTTTTCCTTTTTGATCTGATTTTTCTTGTGCAGCACGATAATTGTATAAATATGTATACATATACTGGATTTAACATATATTTTTAACATGTTTAACATAGATTACTTGCCATCTAGGAGAGAAATGGGGGGAAAGGAGGGAAAATTTGGAACACAAGATTTTGTTTGGGTCAATGTTGAATCCACACATATGTTTTGAAAATAAAAAGCTGTAATAAAAAAGAGGATGCTGTATGGGGCTGTGAATCCCTTTCACAGCATTTTCTTTCCTTTTTTTAATTTATATATTCTCTAGCATTTTCTTTTTTTAAAAAAGTATATGATAAATTTCACCTGTTGATTTTAAAGCTGTCCTGCTTATATTTTCTTGTGAACCTTCTTTGCATTTTTAATCATTTGAACTGAACCATCCAATCTAGGTTTAGATATGGCCTCATATTCTTACTATCTATGGGACCCTGAATAAATCACTTCACATGTCTCCCTCAGTTTCTTCCTCTGTAATATGGGGATCCTACTTCCCAGGATTGCTTCAATATCATATTGTAAGGCACTTTGCAAACCCTGAAGTGTATAAAATGCTAGTTATTAAATTACGCAGTAGTACCAAGAATCCAAAGGGAGCCCTCCTCATGACCTTTCTCCAGTTTGGAAACAGGAACTTGAGTTTATAGATTTTCCAAAAGTTTTTAACTAGAACAGGCCCGAGGCCTGTGCCTCATGAAACAGTTTTTTGGCTGAGAAGACTCTCTTTTTCTCTCTCTCAGGACCCAAAGTGCAGCTGTTGTTTTTTTTTTTATTTTTTAAGAGAACAAAATGGAATGTTTTGTTGTGTGTCCCTCCGGCTCAAGTCTACTGTGGGTAATTGGATGGTCATTACTGTCATTGGTCAGACTGAGTGGCCCCTCTAGTCATGTAAGGATCCAGAGACTTCTAGGAGCAACACCGATGGGGGCTCTGTTTGTGCCTCTTGCCATGTCACTCAACCATGCCCTGAATCATAAGGGGAAACTGTTTTCCTCCTTCTCCATAAGAAAAACTTTGCACAAGTGGAACAATCAGTTTTTAGAGTTTTTTTTTAAGATTCCCTAATATACAAAAGAAAGAAGCTACCACATTAGACTAAGCTGCCACATTGGCTCAAGACCAGCATAGGTGGGCTGTGATCAGCCATGCTGGTTTACTTGCTTTTTGAATGCTCCCATCTCTCATCTCCACACCTTTGAAACTGTTGTCCCTCCTGCCTGGAGAGCACTGTCTCCTCACCTCCATCTCTCAGAATCCTTGGATTACTTCACTAGAAGTTAGAAACATCAAGAAAAACTTCATCTGTGTCAAGTACCGCACAGATGAAATCTTTCTTGATATTTCTAGCTACTAGTGCCATTCCCTTCCCCCCAAATCACTTGTATTCATTGGGTGTTTGTGTATACACAAACATACATATATATATATATATTTTACAGACTTATATACATATATACATGCATATGTACATATTTATCTATCACCATCCATCCATCTATCCATCTATCCATCTATCTATCTATTTTCTATCTATTCTATTCTATTCTATCTATCTATCTATCTATCTTCTAACTGTTCTGTTTATCTGTCTATCTTCTATCTATTCTATCTATCTATCTTCTAACTATTCTGTTTATCTATCTTCTATCTATCTATCTTCTAACTATTCTGTTTATCTTCTATCTATCTTCTAACTATTCTGTCTACCTATCTATCTGTCTGTCTGTCTTTGTCTGTCTGTCTGTCTATCCATCTACCTACATATCTACCTATCTCTCTGCCTATCAATCTATTTACTTACCTGTCTATCTATCTGTCTTTGTATGTTTATCTATCTATATATCTCTTGTATCTTTATCTATAAACATACAGTAGCATGTTATCTCCTGTCTACCTATCTGTCTGTTTACCTCTCTACCTGTCTGTCTGTCTACCTAGCTATTTAACCTATTTACCTGCTTACCTACCTGTCTATTTATCTATCTAGCTGCTTGTATAAATGCTCCTTATACATCTTAGCTTGCCCATCCATATCTAAATCATGTCATCTCTTCTCCAGTCTTTGTCCACATCCTACTGGAATTCATACTCTGGGTCATTGGCCTAGGGATTTCAGAGTGAGGAAATACCCTCCATTAATGCAAATCAGCATCAACTCTGCAAATTTCAGTCTTCCCTTGGGGCATTCACAGGTTGTGACTTGGCCAGAGTCACAACCTGTGTTTATGTCAGAAGATTTACTTGAACCAGGTCCCCTTGACCTTAGGCTCACACAGGCAAATTTTTATCTTGTTTTTCCTAAAACCAGTTTATCACATCACTTCCCAGAAACATCCCAACCTCTCCCCAACTCCTTCTTTTTCTACTTTCATTTAATGTTTTATTCTGAACCCCCCAAAGAGCAATGTTACAATAGAGCTGAGCTAGTTTCAGAGCCACTCCCCTTTCCCCCAAAATGAGCTGGCATAGGTAAAATTATGCCCTCCACAGTGTTTGTAATTTGTTCTGACTGTATTTTTCAAGTGATTATTCCTTCATAAAAGCTATGTGATGTTAATTAAGTGGAACTTGTTATTGTTCCTATAAAACTGAGAGAAATGCTACATGTAGGGGCAAATCATATAATTACAGATCCCAGATCAGCTGAAAAAATCCTCCTGGGCAATCTAGTTCAATCCTTTCATCTTAAGAGTGGGAAACTGAGGCCAGAGAAGAACCTGTTAGGTATTGAATTATCCTGATTGTGTGATTCCTCAATAATTGAATCCACACTTGTGCATTTTGACATCTTTCTCCTCCAGTCTCTCCTGTACCCTCATGATATTCTACACTCAATTTGACTTATTCTTATGCCTATCTTAATCCCTTTACTAACTAGATGCTATAGTTCTAGAAGACAGAGACAGTTTCCTCCTTTGTCTTCATATCCTGTAAGCATATTATCTGGCACATAGTAGGACCTCAACAAATGTTCCTTGAATTGTATCTCAATAAGTAAATTAAACTGCTCAATTAAGTTCAGTAAACAGTTAATGACTGTCTACACTATTAATACAGTGCCATTGGCATGGAGCTCTGCTTCAGTCTTTTTTATTGTAGGTGGGATAATTTTAATCCCCACAATTCTAAATTAGGTATTCTTAACATATTGTGTGTGCCATGGGCCTCTTTGGAAGGCTGGAGAAGGCCATGGACTTCTCCCCAGAATGATGCTTTTAAAATGCATATAATAAAACACACACACAAAAAAAAGATCACAAAGGAAGCCAATTATATTAAATCACAGTATTCAAAATATCTTTTAAATGAGTTCAGGATAAAAGTAAAATAAAATAAGTTCAGAAATCTGAGGCTAAGAACTCCTGAACCAAGTAGAGTGTTTGGTGAAACTCTGAAGCACTATGTCAATACCTGTTCTTTTTGGCATGGCATCTATTGATACCTAAGCTGACATGGAAGGACTAGAATAGATTGGCTCAGTTGGCTCACTTTCTCTCACAAAGTCCATGTTTTGAGTTTCCTTCCAGGAAATGTGGTCTCTTCTTCAGTTGTGGATTTTATCTCTCATCCTAACCAGTTGTGGTTGTTGTTGTTGTTGTTGTTATTTTTTTTTATTTTGGGTTTTTTTGTTGCAAATTTCTAATGTTCCAGTGAGAGTATGAATGGAGAATGAAACTTAAACCCACCATCAATCAATCAATTGACATTTATTATACCTACTATGTGTCAGGCACTATGCTAAGTGTTGGGGATTCCAAGATGTGAAAAACAATTCCGATCCTCAAAGGACCTTATAATTAAGGTAAGTTACAATCAAGACAAGTGGCTTCTGGGAAAACAGAACCACTGAAAAGCCACACTCATACGGCTGTTCAGTTATTTCAGTCATGTGCAATTCTCCATGACTCCATTTTTGGGGTATTCTTGAAAAAAGATGTTGGAGTGATTTGCCATATGCTTCTCTGGTTCATTTTACAGTTGAGGAAATTGAGGGAAATAGAGTGAAGTGACTTGCTCAGATTCACAAAGCTAGTAAGTTTCTGAGTCTGGATAGTGAGTCTTCCTGATTCCAAAGCCCAGTGTTCCACTGCTCCACCTAGCTCCATTCTTGTGTAAGGAAAAGATAATATAAGCTAGGAACAGGGGCAGATGGGGCTGAGTTCCACTTTTCTAGGCTACCTTAAAACTTCAAGACATAGGCTTCTTTTTTTCCCCCAAGGTCACTGTTTCTTTACTGTTCTCCAGTGAGGAAAGATTGGTCAGTACCAAAGCTTCTGGTGTAATTAATGCTCAAAAATTCATTCCACCCACATTGTCTGCCTTGTCTTAGAGAAAGAACCAGTAGATGAGCTTAAATTCAGAATCCTGGGTCCCAGTTCATGCTCTGCTACCAACTAGCTGTGTGGGTTTGGGCAGATTTCCTGGTCCCTCTGGGTACCAGCTTTCTTCTCTATCATTGGAGTTGGCCAAGATGAGGGCTCCTCCGGGCTCAGACCTTTTGAGATTCCGTGTATGTAGGATCCCAGGGCTGGATTGAGATCCCTCTTAGCAGAGTTGTTTTGTCTTGGTCCTCCTCCCCCTCGGTTCCTTCTTGTGCTTTCATTATTTCTGTTCGGTGGGGTGGCAGGGCTCAGTTAACTCGCAGGGAAGAACCCAAAGAAGTCAGGACACCTGGATCCTCTCCCTTCCCCCTCCCCATCTCCCAAATCCCCCACTCCCAGCCTTAAAGTTGTCTCATTAAGATCTGCAATTCTCATCTGGGTCATTCACCAATTACTCTGCTGCCACCTCTTTGCAATGATTTCATGGATAGGACTCTGGGCCAAGAAATCTGAGATGGGATTTTGGCCATTGCCTCAGAGCAATGATTCTACTGAATGGGAGCCTATCTTTTCCCTATCCCTTTCCCCCAGGAACCTCAGACCTCCTCTGATCACTGTTGCTGCCTTTGTTTCTATATTTTTATACATTGCCCTCCATTCTTGTGACCATATTTCCATCTACATTATTCTTCTATCTCTTGTCTCAATCCCCCATTTTCACATTTCCAGTAGAGAAATTTGAAAAAGAAATATTATCTTCTGGCCTTTTTTCTGTTTTGAAATAGCTGGACAGAGGCCATGATTCCCCATCCCGCTCATTTATCAATCAATCAATGAGCATTTCTGAAGCATCCTATGGGCTGGGGACTGTACTAGGAGCTGAGGAGACAAAGCTGAACTAGTCCCTGCCATCAAGGAGCCTCCATTCTAGTAGGAAAAAGAAGGGTTCATATGCAACTCTATGCAAATTACAAAGTTGGGTCAAGAACTAGACCCACCTATGATTTCTTTAATATAGAGAACTTCCAGTAAGAAAACTTCCTCTACCAATACAGGTTGGCACCTCCTTTGAAACTTCTGTTCTTAGATAATTACCCAGAGTATCAAGAGGTTAAGGATCTACCTAAGGTCACACAACTGCTTAAGTTAAAGGTAGGATTTGAATTCAGGTTTTCCTGACTGTGAGATCTAGTCACCAGGTCATGCAAAATATAGACAGAATAAATACAGTGCAATTTGGGAGGGAACACATCAAAAGTTGGGTAGATCAGAAAAGACTTCATCTAAAAAGATAGTGGTACTGATCTTTGAAAGACCAAAGTAAATTTGTACTTTGGTACAAATCCAGGCATGGGGCACAAACTGTGTTTAGGGATGAGGATGGGAGATGGACTATTTTTACTTGTGAAGAATGGCAAGACCAGACTGTGGAGTGCATGAAAGAGAATGCTATATTATAAGAATGAAATGATACAAAGGTTATAACAAATTTTAAATACTGTATCAGAGAGGAGTTGTATTCAATCCTTAAAGTCATGGGAAGCCACTGGTGTTTAAGGAGCAGCAGAATGATGTGGTCAGACTTTGGCAGCTGTGGAAAGGATGGGATGGAGAGGGAGGAGGATTGAGGCAGGGAGATCAAACAGGAGACCATAGCAAAGGAGCCATATAATTATATACAAAGTATAATGGGCAGGAATTGGTTGGAAAGGGTCTGATTCTTAATACACACTTAAGGTTGCCCTTCCTAGTGACTCGTACAGGGGCAGCTAAGTGACACAATGGATAGAACACTAGCCCTGAAGTTAGGAGGACCTGAGTTCAAATCTGGTCTCAGACATTTAACACTTTCTAGCTGTATGATCCTGGGCAAGTCATTTAACCCCAATTGAAAGAAAGAAAGAAAGAAAGAAAGAAAGAAAGAAAGAAAGAAAGAAAGAAAGAAAGAAAGAAAGAAAGAAAGAAAGAAAGAAAGAAA
>JAJPUD010001649.1:180738-201636 GCA_023553655.1 Myrmecobius fasciatus | reverse complement strand
AAAGAAAGAAAGAAAGAAAGAAAGAAAGAAAGAAAGAAAGAAAGAAAAGAAAACCTAGTGGCTCATACAGAACATGCACAACCATTACCAGCTTGTTCCAATCTAATATTTGTACCTTGGGAACCTGTTTCCAGCCATTCAAGCCTGGGGGCCTGGTACTGGTATAATGGTGAAATCAATCTCTTTAGTGCAGAAAATGCAAGCAATGACTGCTCTGTCAGAACTGAATGCCCATACAAAAGGGATGTTCTCCAATATTTCCTTCCTGATGGCTAGCAAGGAGCTCTGTAAGAGGCTAGCAAGGGGAGCAGAAGTAAGCCCTATTCTCCAATGCAACTTCCCTCTGCCCTTGAGCACATGCACCTTTGTCTCTATTGTGCTTATCCTTTTCCGATAGTATGTATATGATTACTCCAAGTTAGACATGTCCAAGTATTTTGAATTTGGAAGATCCAGATGTCATTCAGAAGTCCTAAAAGCAACCAGAGTTGATAGCAGAGTCCCCTAGAGCCAAGAGCAGTGGCTGCCAAAGTGGTAAGCAGCTGATTATAGTCAGTGCCTACAGAAGGATGTAGAGAGGCACTGGTTCAAGGATGGAGAGTTTTGGAGACTGTGGCTCCTTGGGATGAGTAGAAGTGTTACTTATGGATGCTAACAAGGCACCTAACAAAAAAACTATACCCAAGGGGAACTTTCCACAAAGGGAGAAAAGGACTTCCAAAGACACATTCTCAGACTTGCTTCTAACTTACTCATTGTCTTCAAGAACCTTCTATGTGCAAGGGAGAGTGGCCCCTTGGATTAGGCACGATTGTTTTTAACAACTTTTCTCACTACACCCTCTCAGCAAATCTCTTTTCTCTTCTTTCCTTCCTTCCTTTCTTCCTTCCTTTCTTTTTTTCTTCTTTCCATTCTTTCTTTTTGAAGGGCAGGAACAATTTTTCTTATTGAGAAACACAAATGATTAAGTATAAAAGGAAACACTTTGATATGATTTTTATTACATTGTGATTTAGAACATATGGATACACACCACATCTAAGTACATGTAAAATGTTATTTTTAGAAACATAATAAACTATCATTTCCAGCTATTTCTCAGTGGAAGTTTGAAGCAGGGAAGAGGGAAGGACAAAAAGATTCTTCAACTAGTCTTATAGCAGAGGATGTGCTATATACATCACACTAGATTGAATCTACTTCCAATTATCTTCCCAAGTGTTATAAAACTCTTCCCTTCCTATTGGAAATGTTTAACAGAAATGTTTTAACAGAACTCTGAGGAGTTGCCAAATCTTTAGGTACATGTTCCAGAGGAATATCAACCAGCAAGCCCCTGGGCATGTGTTCTGGCTGTGAAGCAATGATAAATACACTTACCTTATAGAGGCAGAAAATGTTCACATTAAAACTTCTGCCCCTTTGAGATAACATAGATGGTACAATGTCACCTGCCTTAGGAAACTAACCTGCTGTTAATCTGGAGTTAAGAAAACTCTTTAGCTTTCTTGAAAACACGAAATGAAGTGATCTGTGAACATTCTTTCTTGAGAGGAGGGTTAAGAGACATTTATCAATTGACAGATGTGGATTTCATCCTTTTATCTAAGGATGATCTGTGCTGTAGACCGGCAGCCTTTCATAGTACCATTGCTGAAGCAATCAAGTAGTTTCAAAATAGAACTAATATTTTCTCCATAAAGTTGTATTTTTGAGAGAATTTTTTTTCATATTCAAATAACCAGAATGAGTTTATTTTCCAATAGAGAAATCGGTGGTTAGTTGTTGAACTTTGTCCTTGAAGAGGACCAAAATCACATCATTATATTAGAGTCAAATTACCGTGTCCAATTGTGGTTGATCAAGCCAATCAATATATGCTCAGAATGCTCTCCCAAAGGTCAGACACAAACAGTTTATGTCATTATTTGAGGTGGATCCTCTAAATTTGTACATCTCGTGGTATTTTGTTTTGTTTTTTGAGATACTTCAATTCTGCTTTGCTCCTAGAGCACAACACCTTCTCTGATGAGGGCATGCCATGCTGGGCAGTCCTATGCCACATGATCAACTCCAAAGTTCTTCAGAGAGACCTAGAGAGTGTCATTGTATTAGAGTTTCTTTCTGACCACCATGTAAACACTCACTGTGTGAGTTCTCCATAAAATAACTTTTTTGGCAAATGTACATTTGGCATTTGAACAGAGTGGCCAGCCCAACGAAGTTACATTCTCTGCAGTAGAGTCGGAATGCTTTGCAGTTTAGTTTGAGAAAGGACTTTAGTGTCTGGTATCTTATCTTACCAGGTGATTTTTCAGAATCAGTATAATAATCATTCTTACAAGACTCATACACAAAATAGCTCAGAATGTCATCAAATACTTAAACATTAGTAGGAGTATAATTTCACAATTATGAAAAGGGGAGTCTGACCACAGTTGTGAGGTCTGCAAATGGATTGCTCCAAGTGGAAAATGTTTATCTTTCCTTGACAATGGGATTAATCTCCTTTTGGAGGAAAACTGGATCTCTTTGTGAACTTGATGAGTTTTTACCTATCATTCTCTCCCGCTTATTTTATTCAACTTTTCAAAATATAATCCATAGCTCTCTCTTCTTACCTTCCACCACAATGTGAGTGGAGTCTTAAGAGTTCCCCTTAAAATCCAGGCCAACAAGATAATTACGGAAATGCATAAATTTACCTATTTCTCAAGCAGGATTTTCTGGGATATAGCAGACTCCCCAGTCCTGTGACTCAAAGCAAGATGCTTCATTTTGAGTAAGTCTTCTTGGATTCTCATAATCCAGGAACAAGACTTTTAAAGGAAATAACTGTTCTGGTTTTTCATGGAAAGAACAGCATGAAATTTTAATTAATCTTTCCATTTTGCTCTGGACTTCATGGCATGAGTCTAATGTTTGAAAAAAAAATAAGATTACAAAATGACCCAATTTTTCCCTAACCTTTAACTCACTTTTCCCAAAATTTGTTTGCTATTGTTTTTAAATATCACACTTCACTTTATGGTACAAACCCAAAGCAACTTTCGAACTGCTAAAACTAACTTTTAAAACCATCACTGTATTCTCTAAGCAAAAACTGCAGATAAGGTTAAATTGAATAAGCATCCTAGATCAAGGTGGGGAAATGAGACTCAAGTGTTGTTTGCATTCAGGTAAACATGGGTATCTGATTTATTTGCAGGCAGTAAACAAAGAAATGTAAGACAAAGGAAGCTACTGATTTTCTTTGTCTTAAATTTCTCTATAGAACTAGAGACAGAAAAAGATTGATTTGGACCACTTCTTGTTGCTCTATAAATGTCAAACTTAAGAGGAAATCATGTGCTCTTCTCCAAGAATCAGATTTGACAGAGTGATAGAAGGACTTTCACTTGGATGTACTGTTGGATTCGTTGTCCTGGGAGAAGGCTGCTTTTTCATAGAGGGACATGTTTGTTTTTGTTTTTGTTTTTGTTTTGTTTTGTTTTGTTTTTTTGTGAGCCACCTGACCTCTCCCCTTTCAATAACACCAGAGATGTATGTAGTTGTTTTATCTGGCTGGTGCTTTCCCATCCTTGATCATCCTCATCTCTCACTACTCTGAGGGTGTCTCTGCGCAATTCTCATTTCAGTTTTTGCCATAGGAGTATCCAACTTTAATCTCTATTTTCTCATCAATAGATCAATAAGACATTGGGGACTTGTTCTCTCCTTTTTTCAGCAAATCTCTTTTCTAAAACCTAATGGTGTTCAATTAATTGAGTTACGATACTAGAAGCCTACAAATTCCCATGAGATCCCTAAGGGAAGCAGTAGGCAATCACTCTTTGGAGATCCCAACTTGTGAGTGGAGTTCCTGGCAGAGGGAGTAGTCCTGGAGATGCTAGGCCATAAAAGTAGATTTCATATAATTTGGAGGATGAGGAGTCACTAACAGCTGGGTAGATCAAGAGAAGCCTTGTGTAGGAGAATGTAACACTTGAGCTCAGCTTTGAAAAAAAAATATATTAAGATTCTAAGAAGCAGATGTGGAGAGCTCAGCGTATTCCAGACATGGAGGTGGAGGGGCCGTATAAACTTGTAAAAAGGCATGGATGGAGATGGGAGGTGGTTAGCCCAAAGACTTCGGGGAAAGGGGGAGTGAGATGTGCCTGGAAAGAAAGGTTAGAGCCAGGCTGTAAATGCTAAGTGGAGGAGTTTGAATGTGGAGGCCATGGGGAGGTGCTGGAGTTTATCTGTGTTGGAGTCTCACCAAGGGGTTTAAATCCTGGCGGCGGGGCTACCCCCGGGGTGTCCTGGGGAAACAGGTGCTGGGTGATGGGATTCTGTTGCAAGAAGCCTGCTGCCTCCCTCTCTCAGCTCTCCTGCCCACCCAGGGTCATAAGAAAGGAAAGCTGTCAGCTGTATGCTCCCACAGTCCACTCAAAGGTCCTCATAAAACTCAGTTTCCAAACTCCTGGAGGCCTTCTATGTTTTCCAGCTGTGCTTGGGAGCTTTGCCTTTGGATGAGAGCTGGGCTCCTTCCTGAGTCTTCAGTGTGAACAAACACAAGCAAGCATGTGTGTATGTATATGTGCGTGTGTATGCCTGAAGACCATTTTTGTGCCTAGAAATGGGCTTGTCTATAATCCCAGAGCTCCCAAATGCCTTGGGAACGGCTTCCCCTGACCCCTGCCCCTGGGCAAGAAGACCACAGCCAAGGTGGCCCCCACCCAAGGAGAATGCTTTTTCTCTCTCATAAATGCCCACCCACATGGCCATGCCATGTAAATCCTTATGGCGGTGAATGAGCCTCAGAAGGCATGGTCTATAACCACAAAATCCTTTTCTAGACAGGGAAACTGTGTTCCAACAAGACCCGGTCATGGTCACGGTCCCTCTTCCTCATGGAGATTTCTCTGTGTGTCATGCACGGCTGTTTACAGAAATCCCTTTGGATGCTTGTCAATGTAATCCGAGACTGGATATGAAATGAGGTCCTCTCTGCAGGGCATTTGTTTATCCATGCATGTCACAGTGTGGGTGCAGCAGGGTATGAGCAAGGATGTCTGTCTGCCAGGGTGGCCAAATGGATCCCAATTATTGGAGGAAAAAACTTAAAAAAAATTAGAGCCAACCAGAAGAGGAATTCTTTAGAGCCCTGGGATTTCCAGTAAAGTTGGCTGAGCCAAGGAAGAGGCGAGGGAGAAGCCTGCTCCCCTCCCCACAGCCCCCATCTTCCAACTTCAGACTTGGAGAAATGCACCAAATGAACCAAAATAATGACAAAGCAAGGGAAACAAGACCAATCCCCTAAGGAAGTTCATAAAGGGAGGGGGGGTAGATAACAGAGAACCTAAGAAGATAAATAAGCAAAGAAAAGCTCCAACATGGAAGGCATTCTATGATGTGAGAGAATCATAACCTCAGTCTGAAAGGGAGATAAATGTGATTGATGTCACCGGAGCATCTGAAGAGAAAAGAAAAGGACCACAAGAGTTCTGAGGATAGTTAGAAGGGGAAACAGAAGACCTGAAGGGAGAAATCGAGGAGGGAAACCCTCAAAAGGGGGATCCCTGGTTTAATATAACCAACATTGGCAAAGCACTGGACCCCCTGGAAAAAAAAAAGAATGAGGATTCAAAATTTCAATGGCATAACAAGACGTATTGGAGAATAAATACATAGTGTCTCCTTGGTCAAAGTTCTGGAGACAAGAAGGGAAATTAGGGTAACCCTCAAAAGGAGAACTCCTGCTTTAGTATAGATGGCCAAAGGTTCTGAAAAGTTCTGGAAGCAAGGAGGTAAAGTAGGGCAACCCTCAAAAAGGGAACCCCTGGTATAACACAGATGTTGGTAAACACTGGCAAAGTACTAGATCCCCTGGGAAAAAAAGAGAATGAGGATTCAAAATTTCAATAGCATAACAAGACATATTAGAGAAAAAAAAAACATATTATGTCCCTTTGATCAAAGATTCTGAAAAGTTCTGAAGGCCAGGAGAGTAACTAGGGCAACCCTCAACAGGGGAACCCCTGGTTTAACATAGATGTTGGTAAACATTAGCAAAGTGTTAGACCCCCTGAAAAAAAAAAGAACGAGGATTCAAAATTTCAATAGCATAACAAGAAATACTAGAGAATAAATACATAGTGTGTCCCTTTGGTCAAAGTTTCTGAAAACAGTTCTGGAGGCACATAGACTAATGAGAAACATTGTCCCTTCTCCCCAGTCTAGCTTACTGAGGGAGAGAGGAGAATGAGGGACCTGGGGAAGGAGCAAGGGCTGGAGATCACTCCCAGTTCTAAGGAAGCAGGAGAAATTCAGCCAGAAGAGAAGATGAGACAAGCAGTATTTACAAATATGATGGAACATCACGTGAAGGGGGACTCTGGCTTATTGTGCTCCATGCCAGAGGAAAGAATTAAAAGCAGAGGGTAGAAGTCAAAAAGGGACAAAGTGATGCTGAATGCAAAGAACGACTTCATAATAAATGAGCAGTCCACCAGGAGAATGGGACACCTCAGGAAGCGGCAAAAATTAGATTCAGACAAATATCTTACCTCATAGTCCACAATATCCTTTGGAACCTGGAGATTCCATTACAGAATTTACACCCCAAGAAGACCATTGACAAAAAGAAATTCCACAGATGCACCAAAATATTTATTATAGCATTTTTGTGATGGCAAAGAATTAAAAAAAAATCAATGTCCATTGATTGTGGAACATCTAGATAAATTGATTTTAGCAATGGAGTATTATTATGCTGTGAGAAATGATTAATGTGATGAACACAAAGAAGCATGGGAAGCTCTGCATAAACTGATGCACAATAAGGTAAACTGAGCCAAGAAAACAATATATACAATGACTACAGCAAAGTGAAGAGAAAGAACAACTTTTAAAAATCAAAAGGAAATGTTACACAATTATAAAGAATAAGCATGACTCAAAAGAATAGATATGAGAAGATACCCTCACCCCATCCCTTTGCAGAATTATAGTGAGCATGGAGGGAGATAAAAAGAGAAAAAATAAAAGATGATTTCTGCCCTCATGGGGTTGATAGTCTCATATTACTTTTAAGGACTCAGTAGGATGAGAGATAACCTAAAAACAAGTAAAAGACAATCCTTAGAATCCTTTGCCATTACATAGCTCTCTTCAACAATGAAATGTTTCAAACCAGTTCCAATTGTTCAGTGATGAAGAAAGCCATATACACCCAGAGAGAGGGATGTGAAATGTGGACCACAATGTAACATTTTCATGCTCTCTGTTGATGTTTGCTTGCATTATGTTTTCCTTCTCAGATTTTTTTCTTGTACATCCGACTTTTCTTGCACAGCAAGATAACTGTAAAAATATAGATACACATATTCAATTTGTCAAGTATTTTAATATAATTAACATACATTAGCCATCTAGGGGAGGGGGTGGGGGGTAAGAGGGAAAAATTTGTAACAAAAAGCTTTGCAAGGGTCAATGTTGAAAAATTATCCATACATATGTTTTGCAATTAAAAAGCTTCAATAAAAAAAATCCTTTGCCATTTTATTGATTCCTTTTCATTTTAGGAGAACCTTGTAATTTCATAACATGAAGATAATGGGCCCCCAAGCATACCAGATATAACATCCCCTGGATATACCACAGTAGATACCCTAAGGAGCAAGAAGGGACCTTTGGAAGTGGCCTCTAGGACCCATTCCAGTAGTTAGGACCAGGTCACATCTGGCTGTGATGTTGCATTTGGAAGTAAACTTGGTGAGAACCCTAAAATAGGGGCTCAAGTTGATGGCAAGAAAGGAGAGACTCGCAAATCCTTCGGGATACCCCTGAATCTAGCAGCCCAGTTTTGAGAAAGTCTACCAGAGAATACTACACTCCTATCACCTGTGAGATCTGGAAGAAGTCATTTCACTTTTCTGAGCTTAGTTTTTCTTATCTGAAAAATGAGGATCCCTTCTCATCTACCTCTATGGTCTTATGATCCTTGCAGCAATCTGGCTGCAAGAAGGCAAAAGATGGACGAGGAAGGGAGTGTGTGTATTTCCCAGCCCTTTACATGTCCCAAGTAACCCCTACTTCCAAACCCTTCCTTCTGCCTGAAGCTGGAGAACTCCCTAGGGGTACCACAGGCTTGACAGTTGGCTTCAGTTAAAATGCCCAAGAACACACAATCTCCAGCTGTATTCCTGTGATGTCTCCAAAGAGATCTGGAGCCCTGCCTAGCCTCCCCTTATCCCACCTGACCATCACCCCCTCCCACTCCTCTCCTTTCCTCAGTCAAACATTGACTTTGGCCCCGGATGGGAAATTCCACCTGCCTTGGAATGGGAAGTTTCTCCCCAAAGCTGTGAAAGGATTCATGAACTGGTCACTTCCTCTCCCCAGTCGCTGCTATGGACCAGGCTCTCTTCCTCTTAGCCTGCCTTGTAACAATAGCTTCTCAATGGCTTCCTCTCTCTCCTTCATCTGGTCCACTTCAGTAAATAAGCTTTCTAAAGCAAAACTCTGCTCACATTACCTCCAACTTAAAAGCAATAAGTGGCTCCCCATTGCCCAAAGGAAGGTGGATATAGTAGGAGAGGAACTTTTTCCACTCACTACTCCTTTGCGCCCAAGAAATTTTTACAAGAAGCTGGGCGTATAGGTATATAAAATAGGTGTACAAATCAAACATTTACTGAGAATAAATCAGAATTTTGTGACCTTCACACTCAGTTACGCCACCCCATATGGGCCGTGACAGTTTAATTGCAGTAGGGAAAACTAGAGTAGGGATTCTTCACCTGAGATCCATAGGGTTTGTTAATAGAATTCAGGGAGGGTCTGAGAGCTGGAAATGGGAAAATATATTCATCATCTTCTAAATGAAATGTAGCATTTCCTTCAAAAATTTAAAAACTTGGGGACAGCTAGGTAGTGCAGTGGATAGAGCACCAGCCCTGAAGACAGGAGGACCTGAGTTCAAATCTGACCTCAGTCACAGAACACTTCCTAGCTGTGTGACCTTGGGCAAGTCACTTAACCCTTATTGCCTCAGGAAAAAAAATTAAAAACTTCATTCTGGGAAGAGGTCCTCAGACTGAGTGCCAAAGGGATCCTGAACCCAGAACAGGTTATGACCCCAGACTTAAGTATCAGGAAGATGGAGCTTGTCATCAGGCACTTGCTTTATGACCTTATCATTTGATGTTAGCCTCTGCAAAATAGAAATAATAACGGCACCTATGTCTCTTTGAGAATCAAATGAAGGGGGAAGGAAAGAGAGCATTTATTAAGCACCTACTATATGCCAGGCGCTGTGCTAAAATATCTCACTTGATCCTCACAGCTCTGGGAAGTGGTGCTATTATTGTCTCTATTTTACAGTTGAAGGAATTGAGACTGATTTTGGTTAAGTGATTTGTCCAGAGTCACACCACAGTGCATCTGAAGCTGAATTCAAACTCAGATTGGATTGAATTTGTTGTCTCCAGGACTAGAGTTTTATCTATTGAGCCACCTAGATATCTCTAAGAGATGAGATAAAATATATAAAGCTATTAGATATGTTAACTAAATATATTAACTATTAGGTAAGTATTATTATTATTATTATTATTATTATTATTACAGGATGAAGTATGTATTCCTTACTGAGCCCCTCATTCAGGACTCCCAACCCACCTTTCCAATGTATTCCTTACTAAGCCCCTCATTCAGGACTCCCAACCCACCTTTCCAAGTTTCTCCATGCCTCTTTCCAACAAGTAGTGGTGCTTTGTTCAGACCAGCCACATCATTCATCCCCCCAAATCTGCCTTGCCCCTGCTATGTTCTAGAATGCCCTTCCCTCTCTTGCATCCTGGGGTCTCCAGTTTGATTCCAGATCAAAGCTGGTATCTGAAACAGGCAGTGTGGTCCAGTGGAAAGAGTTCTAACTTTATGACCAAAGATCCAGAACTTGTATCCCGCTTCTGTTCCTCAATGTGTGACCTGGAGCAAGCCCCTTCACTCCAATGGGCCTCAGTTTCCCCATGGGTAAAATGAAAAAGATTGGACTTGATGCCTCTGAGCTCCCTTTCAACTCTGGAGCTATGGCTGACCCTAATTGATTTCTCAAAGTGATACAGATATTATGCTGCATGGTCAGGATTCGAACCCAGCACCTGCAAATCCAAATTCAGGATTTTCACTGCAAAATCCTGTACTAATTGCAAACTTCCCAGAGTCTCTTGTTATCTGTCACATTTTGCAAACAGTAAATATTCACTTGATGTCATCAGAAGCTACTATACCAAGGTAAAAGGGATGGATGAGGGCTGAAAGTCCCCTTGGGAGGCCTGTCAAAGACCCTCTGCATGGAGCCTTAGACAAGGCACCGATCCTAGTTTAAATTTAATGTTTGTCGAATAGAATCAGATAGACTTCCATAGGGGTGCGGTAAGCAGCTGATATGATAAATGTTGCAAACATGCTGGAAATGCTTTTGAAATATTGTCTAAACTGTGCTGCCCTCTGTGGATTATCTCCAATTTATCATGTTAGGTGCTCATTTATATATTGTGATTTGCTCCGGGAGACAGGGAATGTCTTTTATCTTTTTTTGTTTCCCTTGCACTAAGTAAAGTGCCTGGCATATAGTAGTCACTTAATAAATGCACACTATCTAAATGTATAGCATAATTATTTTAATTATAATTATTTGACCTTTGTTCTAATTTTATTTAGTTATAATTATTTTATTATTATAATATAGTTTTTTAAGGCAAATAAGCTGGCTTTAGACTAGTAATGGCCCTGTCATAAAGGATGGGGCAGCACAGTGGGAGGAATACTGGATTTGGAATTGGAGAGCTTGGATTCAAATCCTGTTTCAGCTACTAACTATGTGATCTTGGGCTCATTAACCTCTCTGGATCCCATTCTATAAAATGGGAATAAAAATACTACTTCTGATCTCTCAGGGTTGGTATGAGGAGCAAGTAATTAAGTAATTGATAATAATAAGTAAAGGGTTTTGCAAACCTTTCAGGCCAATGGCTCATTCTCAAAGCCTCAGTTTCTTCATCTGGGAAACAAAAGAGTTGGACTTGACTTTTTAGGGTCCTTCCAACCCTAAAACTCTAATCCTAAAGTCACGGAATCCTAAAATTAGGAGGAAGAGGTGAAAGTTCTTTACTCTGCTCCTTTTCTGGTTGGAGTGGGATAGGGCTATGGAGCTGGAATTGTAAGGATTGTGTGGATTTGGGTCCTAGTGGGCTGATGGGCCTGCTCTGGGATTGATGTTGGGATTTATGGTTTTGCTAGAGCCTGATGGGGACCGGAAATTCAGCTGGCATGGAGCTGATGGGCAAGTATGGAGAAAAGTGTAGGGATTTGGATTAGGAGAATGTAAATCTGCAGCAGATTGGTCCCAATGGGCCTCCAGTAGATGGGGCTAAGGGGCTCCAGTGGATGGGACCCTTGGGTGTGGAGTGATGTCAAAAGCAGAGACAACGAGCCAAGAGATGAGAGGCCAAATAGTGTCTTGAGTAATAGTAGGGCAATTTCTTTGGGACCATCTTACACTGTTGAGGTCAAGTGGTAGCTGAAAGCACAGACTGGAACTTAAAAGAGGCTGAACATAAGGAGTCGGGGGCTTCTGATGAGCATGACTGATGTGAATGCATCAAAGAAATCCATTATGACTGAGAAGAGCCATGCAGATATTGTGTTTATTAAGTGCTTCTTGAGTACAGAGTTCATTTTATAAATGGGGAAACTGAGGCTCAGAGAAGTGATTTACCTGGAGTCATGTTGCTGATAAGAGTTTTGAATTTTGCCCTTTCTGACAGCCAGCCTAGCTGTGATGTGATCCATCATGTCTCCCTTTATAATAATGTCACAATGAGGAAAACCTTGAGAAGCAACATGGCATATTGGCTAGAGTGTGGGGCTTGGAGTAAGAAAGAACTGGATTTGAATCCCAGAAATAATCATCCTGGAGGTGGAGCCAAGATGGAGGAATACAGCCTGAGACCCAGCTGAACTCTCCCAACATTTCTCTCCAAAGAACTTTAAAGTAATGCTCCGAACCAAATTCTGGAAAAGTCAAGCCAACAAAAGGGATGAGGGAGACATTTTTTCCAGCCTAAGACAACTGAGGAGGTCTGCAGGAGAAATCTGTGACACAGGACTGGGCACAGGGCCAGAGCTCAGCAGGAACATCAGTGATGGACCTCCAAGGCAGCCACAACAGCAGCAGCTTCCAGAGCTCTCAGCCCAGAGATGGTAAGGGGTTTTGACAACCGGTCAGAAAGAGATTATAGGGAACCCTTTGCTGGCACTGGGCACAGCTGGTGTTGATCATAAGCTCTATTGCCCATAAGTAGTTCCAAATTGCAGCACTTGTGGTGAGTCACAAGGGAGCAGAACCCCTGATCACAGTTTCAGGGCCAAAAGGAGCACTAGTACTACTTGTGGCTATAGGGAAGCAGAAGGTCTTCCTTAACAAAGACTGGAGAACAGACCAGGAGAGCAGTGACCTACCTTTTCCGACATCACTTTGGAAATACAAAAAACTTGCAGACTGCCAGAACTAGCTCTGAAAACAGCAACATGAAAAAGCCTGAAGTTTGGCATAGCATCTCCCCCCAATGATTAGAGCCTAACAAAGTTCAATGTTAAGAAATTGGCTGGGAACATGAGCAAACACCCCCCAAAACACTTGACTATTAAAAAACTACTGCACTGGCAGAGAAGACCAAGATATAAGTTGAAGAAGAGAGCACTATGAAAACAACTACAAGCAAAGCCTCAAAGAAAAATGTTAATTGGATCCAAGACTAGAAAGAATTACTGGAATAATTAAAGAAAGCCATAAGAGTGGTAGAGGAAAAATTGGGAAAAGAAATGAGGGTAATTCAAGAAAATTATGTAAAGAAAATTAACAGCTTATTAAAAGGGACACCAAAGAATCACTCCTTAAAAACCAGAATTGACCTAATGGTAAAAGAGACAAAAAGAAATGCAGTGAAGAAAGGAGAAAATAATTCCTTAAAAAGCAGAATAGGCCAAATTGTTGTCCAATAATTCTTGAATTATCTCTCCTAGATCTATTTTTCAGGTCAGTAATTTTTCCAATGAAATATTCCCATGTTTATTATGTTTCCCATTCTATTCTATGATACTTCAAACAAAACAAAACAACAGAAAAAGTCAGAAGAATAAAAAATAGAATAAAATTGGAATATTTCATTGGAAAAAATACACAATAAAGAGAGTCTAGATATCATCTTTCAAGAAATTACCAAGGAAAACTGCACTGTTATCTTAGATCCAGTGATAAAGTCGAAGTTGAAAGAATCCACTAATCACTTCCTGAAACAGATCCCAATTTGAAAATACCAGAAATATTATAGCCAAATCTTGGAGGTCCCTGGTCAAGAAGCAAATATCACAAACAGACAGAAAGAAACAATTTAAATATTGTGGAGCCTATAGTCAGAATCACACAAGACTTAGCAGCTCTTACATTAAAAAAGAATGGAGAACTTGGATATTTTAGAAGGCAAAGCTGCTAGGATTACAACAAAGAATTGCTTATCCAGCAAAGCTGAATATAATCCTTTAGGGAGAAATGGATTTTTAATGAAATTAAGGATTTGTAAGCATTCCTGATGAAAAGACCAGAACTGGGTAGAAAATTTGACATTCAAACAGAAGACTCAAGAGAAGCACAAAAAATTAAATGTGAAAAAGTAATCATAAGGGACTCAAAATTGAAGTGTTTATATTTCTACATGGATTTCTTTTTGTTAATTTTGATTTGTTGTGGTTTTGCCTTTCTTTGTAACCCTAGCCTTTAGCATAGTGCCTGGATACTAGTCATTTAACAAATGCTTGTTGACTAATTGAATAAATGCTGGTTTTAAATACATAATATCTACCATATATGTATATGTGCTATTATCATTGTGAGTAATTAACCCTTCAGAGTTATTTCTGTTGGTTAGGGAATCATGGCTTGAGTTATGAACAATAGCTGGAATAAATGGATGAGGAAAACTGTGGTCAAATTCAGCTTAAAGTGCCTTAGAGAGACCCACCGAGGTCCCTCTTCAGAGAAGAGCCTCCTCTGCAGCTTGCAGGGGACATATGTGAAAGGTGGGATTTGGATCTGACTGAGGATTATTCCTAGGATCATAGATTGTAGACCATTTAATACAACCTTGCAATTTTACAAATGAGGAAACTGAGGCTCATAGAGATTAAGTGATTATGTCCAAGATTACACAATGTCAGATTTAAGATTTGAATTCAGGACCTCATTTCCCAAGAGTAAGTTTTTTTTCTTTCCACTATACCAGCTTCCCCATCCTACATTAGTTGAGTCTGGAATGGAATGGCAGTATTCAGTCTGAAATTGGACTGGCTTCAGTTTGGGGGATGGGACCTTTCTATGCAGTCTTCATAGTGAGAAGTCCACAAAGCATCATCTGTCCCATAGTCTGTCCACACTTCTTATTTCCATGAAAAATAGGATTCAGGGACTGCTCAAAGAGTTTAATTGGGTGAGCTCAGGGACTATGCTTTCCATTCTATTCCTAGATCCACAGGATTACCCACAAGGTCATATCCTCTCCTGCTCCATCTTCTTAGCCTCAATCTCCATTCTTTAACTAAACTTTCATTTGATCTGATGTGAAGCTAGCTGCAATATTCTATTCCATCTCGTCCCTCCCTGGTTTTGCTCAGGTGTTCACTCAAGCCTGGAATACTCTGTTCCAAAAACCCCTGATCCCTTTGAGCCTTAACTCAAGAGCCACCCAAGGGTGCTCAACACAAGAAGCCCCTCTCAAATACTCCAGTTGTTAGAACTCTGCCATCACAAAATGATTTTTAATTCTGTGTATTCATCTAGGTAGATTAGATTTATTTATCCGAGTATAGAATGTCTCCCCCACACCAGTAGAATATAATTCCCTTGAGGGCAAAGACTATTTCTTTTGTCTGTGCAACCCTAGGCCTACTCCTGGCCCACAGCTGGTACTAACTTAGTAGTCCTTAGTTGTATTGACTTAGTTTGTACCTTAAAGGACTAGCCAGAAGTTGACTTGACATGAGGAGGGACATTTATGGATCTTAGAGAGCACCAGGGCTTGATCTGATCTACTCTAAACCCTTAGTCCTGAAGAGGAGGAAATCTAGACTCACTGAGGTGACCTACCATAGTCAGGGTCAGAGTTCAGTGAATGGCAGGGCACTGACACTTGGTCCATTGATCTTACCAATAGATTACAAGGCATCTTTATCCATTTTGTTTTGAGGTCCGCATCCTTCTCTCTTCCCAGCCCACCATCAGTCCCCCACATTGGACTTGCTTTGGGACCACACTGACCTCCAGGCTTCTGGGAAACAATTGTCACTCACAAGGTATCTGCTCAGCTCCATTCCCCATGCTTCCATCCCTTACCCTCAGCTCTTTTCTCCACGGGGACAGTTGTTCTCAATTTATAGATGGACAAACAGAAGCTCCCAGAGAGGAACTCTTACCCTGGATCACACACTGGGAAAGTTAGGACAAGAATCCACATGTCCTGGTTTCAAGGCCAATTCACTATCCCCTCTTTACCAAGGGTTCCCAACTTGTTTTGTTCTTTGAGCCTCTTTCAACATAATAATAATAACAATAGCAATTAATATTTATGTGGCATCCCTCACAACAACTTTGGGGAAAAGATGTTATTATTATCCCCATTTTACAGATGAGGAAACTGAGGCAAATGACTTGCTGAGACTCCCACAGTGTCTTAGGCTGGGTTTGAACTCAGATCTTCTGACTCCAGGCCCTCCATGTGTTCAAGGTAATTTAATATATTGTTCATAACACTTTAGCTCTGAATCCCTCAAACCCCCAAGGCCCCTCTTCCGCCCCCCTAAATGGCAACCACCATTCAATGTCACACTGCCTTGAACAATGTACTTCTTTATTTTCAAATAGTATTTTTTATGTTACTTGTTATAATTTGAACAATACAAATCTTCATCCACCACAAAATCCACTCAGTCCAGACAAGTGTGTTTTTCCATATAGATTTTTTTTGGTTTTTACTTCAATTTGAAGCAAACAGTAAAGCACAGAAAGAAGATGCTTTGGCCATTAGAGCAGGAGGAAGTCCAGGAAAAGCCATGGGAGCTCTTCCCTAGGCTAGCCCCATTTTCCAGGCTAGCCCACTTTCCCAACATCTTTTCTTCCCCAAGTCAGGTATTCAGTCTGTCCTTCTGCCTGTAGGATCTGGAATGAATGAGCCCCCTGCCCTCCCTCCAACACCTCCCTGAAAAGAAAAAAACAATCCTTTTGCTCCTCTCTTGTTGGCCACAAGATGATCGGGGGGGGGGGCATTTTAAGTGTTTTGGTCTGGCTAAAAGAAAAATGAGGAAATGCCCCCTTCCAAGCCCCCAGTCTCTGTGTTCCCCCAAATGGGCAAAGGAGCAGGAGCCACAGCTTTCCAACCCCACTAAAATATAGGGGGTGCTCACTGAGCTATAAGATTGAACTCAGGGCAAATAGGAGGGTGTATGTTTTGGAGAACAGGATCAAATCCTCCCACCCTCTGACGGTCCCCATTGTACCCAACTGAAACATTTGTGTGTCTCCATTCAGGAATGCTTGCTTCTAACCCAACTGAAGTGTTGGGAACTTGGGAGCCAAAGAGGACCAGAAGGAAGAGCATTTAGGGCTCAGATGTGGGATCCAGATGGAATTCTTGACTTTTCTTTGACTTGAGGTGGGGTGAGAGATGTGGGGTGTTTTCAGACAAAAACTAATCATGTAACATTCAAACAGATAAAAGTCGGTGAAATCTTTGGCAATGGCCCAAGGATGCTGGGTGGGCAAAGGGAAATCCTCCTGTCTTCTGTCTTTGATCTCCCCCATTAAAGAGGGAAGGGAGAAGGGGCACATTCAATCGCATCAAACAGGGCCAGTGGGGCATGGGTGAAATCAGGGAAGGACGAGAAAAGAGGAGAAAGTGAAGTCTTTTCATGATCTCTCTTTGTCCAATCCATCGGCAGTCTAAGAACGGGTGTTCATCCCAGAGGAGGAAAGGCAGCTTACAGGCTGGGAGCTATAGGTGGGCATCATTGGGGTAGAAGCAGGGTATCAACTGTGCCCTTGGCCTAGGCTGCAGAAGAGGCTCCTCAGCAGAGAGAGTAGAAAATCCATTCAAATCCATGATCACTCCTGAAAGAAACCACAAGTAACGAATTAGAGCTGTCAAATGGAGCCATTTCTCAGAGCTAGAGAGACACGGTAGGTCCAGAGGATCCAGGATTTTCTACCCGGGAAGGATTTCATAATTAAATCTAAATGGATAAATAAATAAATGAATGAATGAACACAGAACTCAATGAAGGTCATCTGAGATAAATACTGCTGCCCTTCCTAGAACACACAATCTCCAGAGATCCAAAGGGACTCAGCAATTTAGTCCCATTGTCTCATTTTACAGATAAGGAAACTGAAGCATTAAATTTAACTGTCCCATTCCCTTGTTTGATAATATGTTTTCTGTCCTCATTCAAACTACATCAAGAGTATTGTGGTCCTCACACCTCTCAGACTGGCTAAGATTTCAGGAAAAGATAATGATAAATGTTGGAGGGGATGTGGGAAAAATTGGACACTAATGCATTGTTGGTGGAGTTGTGAAATGATCCAACCATACCGGACAGCAATTTGGAACTCTCTCCAAAGGGTTGTCAAACTGTACATACTCTTTGACCCAGCAGTGCCATTATTGGGTCTATTTCCAGGAAATCATAAAGAAGGGAAAAAGACCCACATGTGCAAAAATATTTATAGCAGCTCTTTTTGCGGCAGCAAAGAATTGAAAAATGAGTGGATGTCCATTAATTGGGGAATGGCTGAATGAGTTGTGGTATATGAAGGTAATGGAATATGATTGTTTTATAAAAAATTATAAACAAGCTGATTTTAGAAAGACCTGGAAAGGTTCACATGAACTGATGCTGAGCAAAACAAGCAGAACCAGGAATACAATGTACACAACAACAGTAAAAATGTCTGATGATCAACTGTGACAGACTTGGTTCTCAGAGGTTCAGAGATCCAAAGCAATCCCAATAGACTTTGGGTAGAAAATGTCATCTACATCCAGAAAAAGAACTAAGGAGACTGAATGGAAATTAACACATGCAATGTTCATATCTTTTTTCTGTTTTTTTTCCCTGAGGCAATTGGGGTTAAGTGACTTGCCCAAGGTCACACAGCTAGGACATGTTAAGTGTCTGAGGTCAGATTTTGAACTCAGGTCTTCCTGACTTCAGGGCTGGTACTCTATCCACTGCGCCACCTAGCTGCCCCTTTTTTCTGTTTTTTTTTTCCACTCATATTTTTCCCTTTTGCTCTGATTCTTCTCTTCCAACATGATACATAAAGCAATGTGTGCTATCAATTAACAAACAAATAAATGAGGGAAAAAAGTATTTAAAAAAGAGTATTATGCTCAATCTGGTTGCTGCATTTGGGAAGGACATTTTAGAGAGGACACTGAGAAGCTAGAGAATATGGTGGGATGACCAGAACCTTAATTTATTGGAGGATTGCCTGAAAAACTAGGAAAGAGTATTTAATCTGGAAAAGGGAAGTTCTCGGGAAGGATATGTTCTCTGTTCCTAAGTATTTGAAGGGCTGTTAACAGTGTGGAAAAGGAATTTTTTCTGGAGTTACAAAGAGGCAAATGCAGGCTTGAGGTCAGGAAAAAAACAACTTTCTGATCACTAGAGAGGAATAGAAGTAGCTTGGGTTCAGGGAAGTCATGAGCTCCCCATCACTGGAGGGTTTCAAGCTAGATTACCATTTGCTTGATATGTTGGAAGGAGAATTCTTGATCAGCTCTAGATTAGTATCAATCTTAGAGGTTCTTTCTGAGATTCTGGGACTGAGCTAGAGGGCTACCCTCTCTCTGATTCTTATTCTGAAACTCAAGTGACTCATTTAGAATCAAATCCACAACTGTGATTTCTCTGGGAACATCTAAGGAGACCCAGACCCCAAATACCCCAAGACACTAGCACACATCACTTGATCTTTAGGACCTCTTCTGGCAGACGGTAAACTCTGCAAGCACTAAGGACACTCAAATTTCAGCACCCCAGGGCAAAGGCTCAGAGGCCCCACTCTAGTTGCAACTCTGCCTTCTGGTCTGAGATTTTCCTCATTTTTTGGTCTCATCATGGATGTACAAAATAGTCTGAGAAGCTCACATCCTGGGGGTGGCTATCCATCACAAGGGAGGAAGGCGAAGGGCATCTTTTCGAAATGTTTGCTTGATGGAGAGGTCTGGAACCTAGTCTTGGGATTTCATGGGAAGAGAAGAAGCGCCAGACTTGCTGGCCAAAACAACCCACTTTGGAAAAGCTGAAATGAAGGAGTTTGCAAATAGCTGGGGTTTGGGCCTGGGATGAGAGGGGAGCAAGGATTGTCTAAAGAGAAAAAAATGATTCTTGGCAAAGGGAAAGTTTTCTCCAATGGAGAGTGGCTAAAATGGAAAAAGGCTTGATGTGGGAAATATGGCTCTCTCATTTTCAGAGCCCACAGTGCTCTTTGGGACCCTCTAGGAATCTGCTTTTTGTTAAGAGTCTGAGGGAGGATTTAGGAACGGAAAGTGAGCCCACTGGGATGAGAGGGGAAGGGACTCAGCAGGGCGTAATTTACTACCTTCACCTTTCCTGGTGGTCAAGCTAAAGGAGCCGACTCCTCAGGAAACCTATCTGTCAATCTAGAGGAAAAATTGGGTCAGCCACAGGAACCTCCCTGCAACATCTTGTACTGGGCACACAGAGAACGGACTCACACCCTGGGCCTTGCCTCTCCTAGGGTCACCAATCTTAGGCTGGGAGGTAATCAAATCCATCTTCTCCAAAGTGGCCCAAGTGATTTTTCTATAGCACAGATAGGACCTTGGTATTCCCCTACTCAATAAACTGTGGTGGTTCCACTTCCATTACCAGCACTAGGACTACTACTACTATTACTGCTGCTGCTCCTATTATTGCTGTAGCTGCTGCTCCTATTACCTTTGTGTTGCTGCTGCAGCTGCTACTACTACTACTATTGTTCCTACTACTGTTGTTACTGCTGCTGCTCCTATTCCTGCTCCTATTATTGTTATTGCTGCTACTACTGCTGCTGCTGCTATTTCTATTTCTGCTCCTGCTCCTATTATGCTGTTATTGCTGCTGCTCTTATTAATGTTACTGCTGCTACTATTGCTTCTACTTCTACTTCTACTTCTACCACTACTATTTCTGCTGCTGCTAATTCTCCTACTATTGTTGTTGAAGCTACTCCTATAGCTGCTGCTGCTGCTGCTACTGTTGCTACTACTATTCCTATTAATGTTATTGTTGCTACTATTGCTGCTGCTACTCCTGCTGCTGCTACTACTTTTACTACTACTTCTATTTCTGCTGCTGCTAATTCTCCTACTATTGTTACTGTTGTTGTTGTTGTTGTTTTTTTGCTGAGGCAATTGGGGTTAAGTGACTTGCCCAGGGTCACACAGCTAGGGAATGTTAAGTGTCTGAGACCAGATTTGAACTCTGGTCCTCCTGACTTCAGGGCTGGTGCTCTAACCACTGCACCACCTAGCTACCCCCTCCTACTATTTTGTTGCTGATACTCCTTTAACTGTTGCTGTTGCTACTCCTAATGCTGCTGCTGCTGCTATTATTATTGCTGCTGCTACTACTACTACTACTGCTATTGTTGCTCCTGCTCCTACTACTGATGTCATTGCTACTGCTACTATTACTACTGGGGCTATTACTACAGCTTCTGCTATTTCTGCTGCTGCTGCTGCTGCTGCTACTACTACTACTACTACTACTACTACTACTACTACTACTACTACT
>JAJPUD010001649.1:138067-163456 GCA_023553655.1 Myrmecobius fasciatus | reverse complement strand
TCTCTCTCTCTCTCTCTCTCTCTCTTCCCACTTAATTCCTATAAACTTAGGTCCCGTGCCCCCAAAGTTCGTGCTTTTAATTTCCTTTTTACTCTTTTGAGTTTTCCATGTCCTTTTAGAATACTCATCACCTGCACATGGTTTATTGACATTTCCTCCCTTCTGAGTCTCAAGGCTAGGATGTTAGAGGGAGTGGTAGGAGGGAGGAGAAAACACTGTCTTGTTTTGGCTGATAGAGACATAGCACTGGCTTTTCTGGACCTCATCTTGAAGGAGGCAAAGGCAGAAATCAGCAGAAATCAGATGGAGGAGAGAGGTCTCCATTAGTACCTTAGAGATCTTCTCCTTCATCTTCCTGGACTGAAGATCCCCATTTACACAGGTCAGAGTAGTAGGTGGCAAAGCTAGATTTCAGAACCAGGTCTTCTGACCCAGTCCAGTGCTCCTTCTTGCATACAGAGTTATTTCAGAGGCAACATGGAATTGTGGGAAAAAGACTGGGTTTGTACTCAGGGGAATCTGGCTTCAAACACCCCCTCTGCCATTACTTATTTGAACTTGAACTAGTCACTTGATGGCCATCTCTCTGAGCACTGGGCTGAGTCTCATGGAGGTAGAGATTACAGAATATGTTCAAGGTCCTATAATCTGTCAGATAAAGAGAATGGACTAGGTAGTCTCCAAGGTCCCTTTCAGCTCCAAATATATGATTCCCACAACTTGTTGTTCAGCTATGTCTGATTTTTTGTGACACCATTTGGGATTTCCTTGGCAAAGATACTGTAGTGGTTTGCCATTTTCTTCTTCTACTCATTTTACAGATGAGAAAACTGAGGCATACAAGGTTAAATGACTTGCCCAGGATCACACAGCTAGGAAGCGTCTAAGGCCAAATATGAGCTTCCTGCCCCAAGCTCTGCACTCACTTAGCTGCTTCCTTGCTGCTCCAGTCCCTCAACTAGTGGCCCCTTCCACTTTGGACTTATGATCCAATGATTACTTGACTTCTAAAGTCCCTTCTAGGTTGGGTTTATGGGCCAATAAATCCCCAAAAAAAGGGATTTAAGGTGAACCCAGTTCTGGGCACAACTCCTTAATATACAAATTATTCAGCAGTATTCCAAGAGTATTCAGGGAGAATGCAAAAGTCTGGACTGGGAAGACCTCCATTCTCAATGCCTGAACTCTGGGCTTCATCAATGAGAGATGATAATAACAACCGAATGTTAGAGATCGAAGGGATTTGGGAGATTAGCTAGGCCAGTCCATTCCCAGGAAGGAAAATCTGATGTGAGGTGGTCTCAGAAATAGGAAGGGGAAGTGGGATCCACAAGTCACCAGGTTCTTATTAAGTACCTACTATGTTCCAGACACTATGCTAAGCACTGAGTATAAAAAGAAAGGCAAAAAGTTCCAGCTTTGATGGAGTGAACACATCCCAACAGTTTTCTACAAACAAGCTTCATACATGAATAATGGGGGGGTAGGGGGAAGGACTGACATTGAAGCCTTCCCTCCACCCTACTTCCTGGAAAGAGAGTGAAAAAGTATAATCTCCCATCCTCCATCACCCCATTTTAAGTTCAGATTCACAGAAAGATGTTTGTACACAGCCCTGTTCCTCCTATTATCCCCAGAAACTTTTCCCTCTTGACCCTACCAGAAGTGACACAAGGTCTCCTATCTTCTTCCTTATTCTTTTTTATTCTACCCCAAATAATTATTTTACCTCCTGGGAAGGTCTCATGATCATAGATTTAAAGATAGAACTTTAGGGATCATTTTGTCCAAGACCCTCACTTTATAGATAAGAAACTGAGACACAGAGAGGTCATTTATTCATTCAACACTTATTAACTGCCTGTTGCATGTAGATTACTGTGTTAATAATATGTCTAGGCTTTGCCAAGAGAATAAAAAACACTGACAGAAAAAGTCCCTGCCCTTTTAGAGTTTACCATCTTGGAAATAAGATGCAAGCAGATTACCATAAAATACAATATTACAAGAAGGGTAAAACACAGGACCATGGGAGATCTGAGCAGTCAACTAGCATTTATTAAGTTCCTACAGTGTGCCAGGCACTGTGCTAAGCACTAGGATAAAAAAAAAAGAAAAAGGCAAAAAAAAAAGTCGCTGTTCTCAAGAAGACCATAGGGGAACCCACAGGTCTGGGATGTGCTCTCCAGAGAAGCAGAGAAGCTCAACATTTCACTTGTGACTCTTGTGGGTGGGGAAGAAGGGAAAAAGGTAACAGCTTAGATCTCTACTCCAATGGAGCAATGTCTCTGCTGCTGTTCATAAGGCGGGTGCTGGAAAGAACTCTGAAGGTTATCTACACAAAACAAACAAAAAGGGAAACTGAGGTTCAGCAAAGGGAAGCAGCTTACCAGATTTGAGACAGATAAGTCAGTATTCATACCCAGAATGGCTTATCTCCAAGATCAGGGCACTTTCCATTACCCAACACTGTCCCTGTGCCAGACTCCATTTCCCAAGTTTCCAGGTGACTACTCCTCAGAACTAGTGGAGGGAGGTTTCCTTTCCATTCTGAATGCTCAAGGTTTCCTCCAGCTTGAAAAATCACCAGAGCTGGATTTCCTACCTGGAGTCAGTGAAATTGTTTTTATGTTAGATAATTTGACAATTATTTAAATATAATTGGTTTTCTTTAGAATACTATGCATTTTTATTTTATGTATCTAATTAGAATCATGGGTCTGAGAAGAGGTCTATAGGTTTCCCAAGTCTGCTAAAGGAGTACATCATTTATATAAGGAAAGACTTATAAACTTATCTAAATCCCTTTGCTTTGGGACTGTTCTTGCTGGACACAGCAACTGTTGCTTATGCTACCTAGGAGCTTATGATTCAGGTTGATAAGTCTTGAGTTCTAAGCTGCAGGAGTTCTGAGCTAAAGTTTAACCTATGGCCAAACTAAATCTGACACTGATTTTGCTAGGGATCGCCAGGCTGCTTATGGAAGGTTGAATGGACCCAAATCCAAAACTATGGAAGTCACTGTCTCCCTGATGATCAGCAATGGGATCTGGCCATAGGTGGTCACTGTACTTCCAGCCCGGAGGAGAGGGAAGCCCAACTTTCTTTAAAAAAAAAATGCTCAATGACCAACTCACAGTGATGTGTGAGCCCTAGGCGGGTGGGAAGCACAGATAACCTGCAGGCTGCATTTAGGCTGTTAGTTACAAGCTTCTCAGCCTGCAAAGCTGGAATGAGATGTGTTAACAGATGGAATCATTTAAGGGCTCCCTTCTCAGCCTGGTGTTGTAGAATGAGCGCCAGGCTCTGAGCCACGAGATGTGGGCTCCACCAGCTGTGTGACCCCGGGCCAGTCCCCTGCCTCCCCTCCCTGAGCTTCCTTTCCCTCCACTATAAAATGAGGGGGTGGGATTAGGTGACCTCTACCATTCCTTCTGGCTCTTGGTTTATGATCTGACTTTCCCACCCTGAGCCATAGTGGGGCTTTTTTTTAAAACCTGTTAATTAAAAATGACACTATTTGAACTTTTTTCTTCACAGAATAATTATAAAGCCCCTATTTATCTGCAAATTTGTTTCCCCAAGGAGAAAATAAACTTTTTTGAAGTCAGAGCACAGTCTGATACATGGTGGACCCTTCTAAATGCTTCTTGATTGAGTGATTGGTACTTCCATAAGACCATTTATATCTCATTTAAGCCCCACATAACTGTGAATTGTGATCGCCCCTACCCCCACCACATCTCTGTTACTATTATTGGCCCTGGTGGCCCTCTACTGGAGGCACTGCCATTCAGCAAGGAACTAAGCAACAGGCTTGGATAATACACACTCTGGAGAGTGAACGTTCCTGTCAAGGGATTTTCCAGCAGCCTCCCAACCTCCACACTTTATATATATGGAATAGGAAGCTCAGATATGGCAAGGGACTCGTCCAGGGTCATTGAACCCAGGTCTTCCAACTTCAAATCCAGAGCTCCTTCTACTATGCTGAGAATTGGTTTGATGTGAGTTTTGCTATAGCAGGAGCTTAATATTTTACCCCAAAATGATTGGGAAGGAAAAGTCCTTGCCTTGGCAACATATGGAATAGATGAAGTCCAGAGACACAAAAGCTACGATCAGAGCTGACTTATTTAGAGTTGCCCGCCTAGTGCTTTCTGCCTTTAGCTTCTTTCTCAATAGGAAAGGAAGAAGTAGGAAAGGGTCTCCTTTTTTGTCCCATGATTCATTTAGTACAGGGCTCTATATTTTTAGTAATTATTTGACCAATGGGATTCAGTTTCTCCATTTGTTAAGAGAAATTAATAGTGCCTCCCTAGCTACCCAATTTAATTCAATTCAATAACCATTTATCAAATAATGACTGTGTTCTAGGTTCTGAAAATAGAGACAAAAATAAAACAGTCCCTTTCCTCAAGAAGCTTGCAGTCTGGGTGGGGAGAGGAGGTAAGCTGAACACAGTAAATAAATTTAAAACATACAAAATAAATTCAAGGATCCATGACTTCATCAGTGTTTTGAGAGTGTGGCTCGAACCAATGCTCTCTCCATAAAGGAGATCAGATATGGAACAAGTATTTTCTATACACCAAAGAAATGCTAAAAGACACAAAAAATTCATAATTCACATTGGCAAAGCTTAAACAATCAGTGACTAATAACTACTGTTACTTCTTCAGGGAGGTTGTGTCATAAAAGTCAGAACAATAAAGGCCTGAGGATCAATTGGATAATCATCACTACATTTCACCTTGACTTAGCACTGTCTTTCTCAAAGTTCTGTGTTCTAGTAAGCCAGGTCATGGATCAGGTTTATCCTTTGCCCAAAGGTTGTTTTCTCCAAGAGCAATTGCAAACTCTACAAATCTTTTAAATTCTCAAGGTGACTTCCATAAGCCTAAACATTTCAATTTGGGGATTAAAGTTTGATCATCAAAAATTATAGGGAGAGGGAGGGAGTGGAAGAAAGTGGGGAGTGAGAGGGTGAAGAGAGAATGAGAAAGAGAGGGAGGAAAGGAGAGAACAAGAGAAGGGGATGGGGGAAGAATAAGGGAGAGGTAGAGGGGAGAAGAGAGGGAGGAAGGAAAGAGAAAGGGAAGGAGGAGAAGGGGAAAGGAAGACAAGAGGGAAGGAAAGGAAGAAACAGAGGAGAGAGAGACAGAGACAGAGAGAGATGGAAAGGGAGAGGGAGAAAGAAAGGAAGAGAGAGAGGAAGAAGGAGAAGGAGGAATGGAAGAAAGGAGAAAAGAAGGAAGGGAGGGGGAAAGAGAGGGAGGGAGACAGAGACTGAGAGAGATTGATTCATCAAGCACTTATTACATGCCAGACACTGTAATAAGCTAAGACATACAAATACAAGCAAGCAACAAAATTTCCTGCCTCAAGGAGCTTACATTCTAATGAGAGAAAAATAACAAAAGAAATTAGAGAGAGAGAGAGAAGAGCATATGAAAACAAATATAGAACAGGAAGCTCAAAATTGAGACTCAGGCTTGCCCAGGCAGGACATGACTTTTAATTGTCATGTGTTTAGGTCCATACAGTGGGGAAAGGGCAATTCCTCCTCAGTAATATTTTAGAAAGCCCTGCTTGCTCCAACTGCTCAAATAAACCTGGAATTGAGGTGAGAGAACCTGGATTTGAATCACACTTCTTCCTCTTACCATCTGTGTGACCATGAGCTAGTCACCTAATCTTTAAAGCACCTTAGTTTCCTCCTCTGTAAAATGGAGGGAGGGGGAATTCTACCATGATGTGTGAAGTTTTTTCCTTTGTTAAGCCTGTAATTAGTCCCAAAATGTTATGATTCTGTAGGAGGGTGTGCTTCAAAAGAGTGAAATTGGTGCTGCACTAGAGTTCTTGGGTGGCACCCCATAGCTACAAAGAACTGGCAGTAGCTTACACTTTCCAAGACCCAGAAATCCCTCTCTCTCAGTTCCTTAAATCTCTACTCAGGTTTGATCCTCTGTATTAAGAGTCATTATAGTACATAATAGATGATTAATAAATAAGACTGATTGATTGGTTCATTATCTCTAGAAAGTTTTGACAAAACTCTGAAGACAGACAGGAAGAAGGAATTATATCTACAGCTGGTTCTGATCCTCTGCTTGGTTGATCTCTTTCCTTTCCAATGACAAGTGTCAGAGCTGGAACTCAGGGACTACTAGTGAAGCCTTAGAAGTAATAATAACTTATATTTATACAGTGCTTATGGAGAAAAATGATGATATAGTGTAGTGTTGTTCAGTCATGTCTAACTCTTCATGACTCCATTTGGGGTTTTCTTGGCAGAGATACTAAAGAGGTTTGTTGTTTCCTTCTCCAGTTCATTTTGCAGATGAGAAAACTGAAGCAAACAGGGTTAAGTGACTTACCCAGGGTCACACAGCTAGTAAGTGTCTGAGACTAGATTTGAACTCAGGAAGATGCATTTTCCTCACTCCAAGTCTGGGCTCTATCCATTGCACCACTTAGCATCCGTGTTATAGGAAGTAGTGTGCTACACTTGACATCAGGAAGACCCAAGTTCAAATCTCACCTCTGAAACTTGCCAGCTCTGACCTTGGGCAAACTACTTAATCCATTTTATCTTTAAATTGTTTATCTCTAAAATTTGGATGATAATTGATACAACACCTCACAAAATCATTGGGAAAATCCAATGAAATAGCAGGTAAGTTGCTTTGCAAACCTTAAAGCACTTTGTAAATATCATTGTGGCTGGATTAATTATCCCATTTGACCTTCCCAATGGTCTGGTTAGAAATACTGTATAACTATTATTATTATTATACTCATTTAACAGATGAGAAAACTGAGGTCCAGAAGGGTTGCATGACTTGTTTTCACTCACAGTTAGTAAGCAACAGAGTTTAGCCTAAGGCACAGGGCTTCTAGGTCCAAATCCAGGACATTTTCTATTGTACCTCCCTGCCTCAGCAAATTGATTAATTATCAATCAGTAATATCTTCCTCCAAATATGCTCCTCCAGTTGGCCCTTGCCAGGAGGCAGGGTACTGAGATCATGGAATATGGGGCAGGTTGGCTCCATAGGGGCAGGAAGGGGAAAACACAGGTGCTAGAAATTAAGAAGTGGAGGGGTAAATGGTACATACCCCCCCTAGAGGCAGAAGGATGGTGCCCAGGGCAGGAAAAGGGTCCACACACCAAAATAGGCCAGCTTTACCATTTACTATAACCTATGCTCTGCTGGCCCAGATTGGCCAATTTAATGAAATCAGTCAATTACAAAAGTAATCGGCTCAACCTGTTGTTTTCAATGAAATGATGAGATGACTTTTTGGGGTCTTTGTCACTGACCAATTCAACCATGGCTGAATTGGAGGAAAATACTTTTTCTTTTTTCTAGTATTGACAAATGGGTTAAAAAGACCAATCAGCTATCAAGAAAGGTGAGAATTTATGAAGTAGATGGGAAATCATGGCTGAAGAATACAGCCCTACTGGAGTCAGGTTGGGATGCCCAGGTCCCAGATATAGCCTCCAGCTTGCTCTGGGTCCTGCCCTATGCTTTCCTCAAGTAGTCTCTCATGTTCCCCAAATTTGCCAACCCTGTTTCCACAGCAAAAAGCATTCCTCCAATTTCCCATTCCATCAAAACTTTGGTCAATGTAAGAAGTTAATGTCAAACTGCATACCCTTTGACCCAGCAGTGTTTCTATTGGGCTTATATCCCAAAGAAATCTTAGAGGAGGGAAAGGGCCCCACATGTGCAAGAATGTTTGTGGCAGCCCTTTTTGTAGTGGCTAGAAACTGGAAACTGAATGGATGCCCATCAATTGGAGAGTGGCTGAATAAATTATGGTATATGAATGTTATGGAATATTATTGCTCTGTAAGAAACAACCAGCAGAACGATTTCAGAGAGTCCTGGAGAGACTTACATGAACTGATGCTGAGTGAAATGAGCAGAACCAGGAGATCATTATACACGGCAACAACAAGACTATATGATGATCAATTCTGATGGAAATGGCTCTCTTCAACAATGAGATTACTATGGGATCTGAGTGTGAGCCACAACATAGCATTTTCACACTGTTGATATTTGCTTGCATTTTGTTTTCTTTCTCAGGTTTTTTTCTTGTAGATTCGATTTTTCTTGCACAGCAAGATAACTGTATAAATATGTATATATATATATATATTTGATTTTTCATGTATTTTAACATAATTAACATGTATTAGACTTCCTGCCATCTAGGGGAGGGGGTGGGCGAAGGAGAGAAAAATTTGTTTTTTTTTATTAATACTTTTTATTTGCAAAACATATGTATGGGTAATTCCTAAATATTAACCCTTACAAAGCTTTCTGTTACAAATTTTCCTCCCTACTCCCCACCCCTCCCCTAAATGGCAGGATATCCACTACATGGTAATTATGTTAGAATACTTAAGAAATCGAATATATGTATAGTTATTGCCACATAACATTTTTTGTTCAGGAGAAATCGTATCTACAAGAAATAATAATCCGATAAAGGAAATACAATGCAAGCAAACCTCAATAGAGAACATGAAAATGTTATGTTGTGGTCCACATTTCACATCCCTCTCTCTGGGTATATATGGCTTTCTTCACCGAACAATTGGAATTGGTTTGAAGCATTTCATTGTTGAAGAGAATCATGTCCCTTGGAACTGATCCTCATATAGTATTGTTGTTGCCGTGAATAATGATCTCCTGGTTCTGCTCATTTCACCCAGCATCAGTTCATGCAAGTCTCTCCAGGCCTCTCTGAAATCGTCCTGCTGGTCATTTCTTACAGAGCAATAATATTCCATAACATTCATATACCATAATTTATTCAGCCACTCTCCAATTGAAGGACATCCATTCAGTTTCCAGTTTCTAGCCACTACAAAAAGGGCCGCCACAAACATTCTTGCACATGTGGGGCCCTTTCCTTCCTTTAAGATCTCTTTGGGATATAAGCCCAATAGAAACACAGATGGGTCAAAGGGTATGCATAGTTTGATAACTTTTTGAGCATAGCTCCAAATTGCTCAGGAGAGAAAAATTTGGAACAGAAAGCTTTGCAAGGATCAGTGTTGAAAAATTACCCTTGCATATGTTTTGCAAATAAAAAACTTTAATTAAAAAAAATTTAAAAAGGTAGGAAGTCAACAGAAAAATCAACAAATAGCTACTAAATGTCTTTTTACAATGTGCTTAGCACTAACAATTACAAAAAAGGACAAAATCTTTTTCTGCCTCAGGGAACTCAGTGCACTACACGAAAATAACTGCATACATATAAGATATTTACAGGGTAAATTGAGCCATGTGGGGATTGCTCAGAGTTGTTAATGATATCTTTCCCAGGTAATAGAATTGCATTTTAACAGGAAGTCTCTGGAGACAGTGCATTTAATCCCAAAGTATCAGAATCATAGAATATCAGAACTGGGAAGGGATATTAGGGACATTGTAGTGCACCCTTCCCAAAGCACGGATAAGGAAATTGTGGTCCAGAGAGAGATGAAATGTTTTTAATCTCACAGATGCTTCATGGAGAAAATAGGAGGTTTCTTTTTTTTTTCAATTTGTTTTTCATTTAATAACAATTTTCTTTCACTCTCTCCTTTGTCTCCTCTCCCCTCCAAAACAAAACAAAACAAAAACCTTTGGAAAACAAGGTACAGTCATTCAAAACACCCGATTTGGCCATGTCCAACCAAAATAGATCTCACTCTGCATCCTGAGTCCTCCCTTCTTGGGGAGGCTCCACATTTCATCATGAATCTCCAGAATTCCAACTGGACTTTGCATTGATTGGAGTTCTAAAATATGAGTTGTCTATTTTAACAGAACCCCATTTTCTTGATTCCTATCATGGTGTATTTCTCCTATACCATACTCTTCCTCATGAAGGCAAGAAATTTAGGAAGAGGGCAGCTAAATGGCCAGTGGATGGAGCACAAGGCCTGGAGTCAGGAGAATCTGGCCTCAGATACTTGAAACTTACTATCTGTGTGACTCTGGACAAGTCACTTAACCCTGATTGTCTTGAAAAACAAAACAAAAAGAAACAAAATTATAGGAAGAAGTCCTTGTAACAACAGTGATTAGAGGAATCTTTCTGATCTTCTATTTGGGGTATTACCAACCAGGGAACTAGCCATGTGTATTGTGCTTCCAGCCAGAGGCTTCTAGGTGATCTTCAAGAGTTGTCCCCATGAGATGAGACTGTGCAGGAAGAGCTGCCCATTCTGTACGCCTTTGGTCTTCCAACAAGGCCCCAGCAACAAAGATGATGGCACATGTGGATCCAAGAACATGTGCATTCGTTGGGGAGCCCCCGAGGGCCCTTGAAGTTCCTGGAGGCTGCCTCTTTTATTTTGTATTTCTTTCCTCAGTTCCAGGTCACCCAACTGGGATTCTAATGGATGTTTCCGGCCGGCTGTCCCAGCCACCCAAACTCTTTGGACTAAACTACCTTATCAGGCCCATCCAACAATGCTTTCAAGGGAGTATTTTTCCCCCTGAACTTTGTCTGACTATTTGATGGAGCTGACCAATGGAAATGCTTTCAAGGGAGCATATTTCCCCCTGAACTTTGTCTGACTATTTGATGGAGGTGATCCAATGGAGGAGACCAAGCCTTTGGTCTCCAGGAGGTCAATACGTTGATCCTTGTTCCTGACATCCCCAAGGGCTCTCAACCCATTCCACCTTGACGGACAGTAGCCTGACTTCCCACGAGGTCAGAAATAGATCTCTTTCCTCTCACCTAAAGAAAGCAAACCTCTAAACCTTTCCATCATGAGACTAGCTTCAGCCTTCACTCTCCCCAGTTCTTCTCTTTGAATCTTTTTGCTTTATTTTTTTTCCAGAACCAGACTTGATTTATATTCTCCTCAATGCCCCTCACCCTGTCTCACTTCACCTCTTCTTAACAGCCTCCTATCATGTATTGTGTTCTCTCATTCAAATATAGGGCAGCTAACAGAGTGCCAGTCCTAGAGTCAGAAAGAATCCACTTCCTGAGTTCAAATCCAGTCTCAGACTAGTTGTGTGACCCTGGGCAAGGTACTTCAGTCTGTCTGCCTCAGTCTCCTCATCTGTCAAATGAGTTGGAAAAGGAAATGGCAAACCATTCCAGGACCTTTGCAAGAAAACTTCAAATGGGCTTATGAAAAGTGAGACACAACTGAAATGAACCATTCAAATGTAAAATCCCTGAGGGTAGGAAATATCTTGCTTGTTTGCACATATAAGCTATTTATTTATTTATATGTCATATTAATATATAATAAATAATATATTCTATATACATAAATTGTTTATAAGATCAGTGCTGAACATAGTGTCTGGCACAAAATAAGAGCTTAAAATGGGGAAAGGGAGAAGAAAAAAAGGAAAAAAATGTGCATGATAATGTCATTATATATTTAAAAGGATCAGCAAGTGGTATATAATAGATTTGTAGTTTCACACACAACCATTTTTTACTATAATGTGTTATGGAAATGCTTGTTTTGTCCCATTAATTAAAAATAAAATAAAGGAAGTGATTTAGTTAGCTAGCTAGCTAGCTGACTCTCCATAGAATTTATGGTATGAATCTGGGATCAATACTAACTCCACATTTAATATAATAATAATTACTAGTTATAGTGCTTTATAAATATGACTCATTCTATATTCACAGCAACCTTGGGATTGCTGATAGTATTCCCATTTTATAAAAGAAGAAACTGAGGCAGACAGAGGCTAAGTGATTTTTTCAAGATCACACAGCTAGGAAGTAGAGTGAAGTAAAATTCAAACTCTTCTTTTAGACTCCAGACCCAGTATCCTATTCCCTGGGCCAACTCGATGAATCGATAATCATTTTCCAATTCAACTCACTTAATAAGCATTTATTAGTCCCCTACTGCATGCCAGACTCTGAAACTTACTAAAAGAAAAATGAAATTGGCACCCTCAGAGAGCTTACATTCTGCTGAGGGTGAAATTGCCTGTACAAAGATAAATACATAAAAAATAGATACACAGATAAGTAAAGTTATAAAATAAGTTACAAAACAATTTTAAGAGAATGAGAAAAATTACAAATAAATCGAGTGACTCAGTAGGGCTTCAGGCCAGACAGGACCGAGGATCTGAATGCTGCCTTTTAGTTTTTCTCACTGCTCATAAATGAGCCTTGCAAACAGTGCCTCTGTCCTTTAGAGTCTTCCATCTCTTGACTTCAGAGAAGCTTTTTTTTCACAGAATTGTAAAAATAGTTTTTCGATGGGGCCGGGACACTAAAAAGCTGCCAAGCATTTTCCCCCTTGACTTTTTTAGGGAATACTTCATAATCAAGGAATGCATTCTGGACGGAATTGGAGGTTGTTTTTCTTGGGGGAGGGGACGGAGGAGAGGAAGTTATCACAGAGATTTCACATCAAATTCTTAAATCCCCTCGGATATGGATTTGTTACTCTCCTCTGCAGATGAGGAGGGCTTAGTATGAACTTTGTGACTCTATTAATAACTAGGTCTTGGTGAGAAATCCCATGATGATAATAACATTAATGATCATAATAGCCCTTTTATATAGCATTTATAGCTTTGCAAAGCACTTAACAACTATTGTCTCATTTGATCCTCACAGCGATCCTGGGAGGTAGGTGCAGCTACTCGACCCATTTTACAGATAAGGAAACTGAGACCCAGAGAGGTGACTAGATCACAGTCTCCTTTAAAACAATTTAATTTTTTTTAAAAGATTATATTTGTTTTAAAAAATGATTCTTCTGGAGAAATTTCATAGCTTTGAGTTGCAGAAAACTATAATCTCAAAAGAATTAATGCTTGGGGGTCACCCAAAGGGCAACAAAGAGAGATTTCTGGTGGGTGTGAGCAGGCTGGGACTCATTACAAAGGCAGAATGATGTGGAAGAAACTCGGTAAGGGCTGTCATTGGTAATATGTAATACCAGAAAAAAAGACTTGGGGCTGAATTTTGTTTCTGACACTGTGTGAGCATAGTGATGACTATTTAACGCCTCTAAGCCTCAGTTTCCTAATCTAGGAAATTAAGATGAGAGTAACTATGGTGTCGACCTGACAGAATTAAAATGAGACTAATTGTAGTGTTGACCTAACAGAGCTGTTTGTTAATGGTCATAGGGAGAGAATGAGCAATGACTGACTGATAGACAGGTGGCCCATGTTCTACTGGTCCCACAGAACATAAGAAAACCTAGAAGGAGGCTGGAAGATTGACAGGAGGAAATTGACAGGAGTCACCAAGGATGGAGAACAGAGCTGGGTTTCTATCTGCATTTTTTTTTTTGCTTTTTGCTGAGGCAATTGGGGTTAAGTGACTTGCCCAGGGTCACACAGCTAGGGAATGTTAAGTGTCTGAGACCAGATTTGAACTCAGGTCCTCCTGACTTCAGGGCTGGTGCTCTAACCACTGAGCCACCTAGCTGCCCCCTCTATCTGCATTTTTGAGAGAATGCCCACATCAAAGAGATGGAAGATCCCTGGGGGAAAAAAATGTTTTCAAATCTCTTCTTGCCTAAAGTGGGAGACCGGGAGAACAAGATTCATCTATTTTCTAATGTTTCTAGAGGTTCCTCCCCCCATCTTCAAGGAATACGAATCCTGAATTTTATTTACTTCCTTTCTTCAGGTACTTCTGATTTCTTTGCTGGGAGTTCTCTCCAGCTAGCAGTCTCCTTGCACTTTAGTTGATGATTTTTGCAGATTACTGTGGCCAAATAGAGGCAATGTGACATAGTGGAGAAGGATTTAAATCCCATTTGGACCACACCTGGACTCTCTGACCTTGGGCAAGCCACCTGTGGGACTCAGTTTCCTCACCTGGAAAATAAGATGATTGAATGAGATGTATTCAAAGGTCCCTTCCAATTTAAAATCTCTGGTGTGAAGAACTCATGAGCCTCACCCTAGGCAAAAATAGCACATCATCTTGGGGTTCATTCTGGTACTGAGTCTCCCCAAACTCTTCTAGGCTGGTCATTGAACAAGCAACAAAGAGGGGAAGTATGCAAATTAAACATTTACTGATAATAAATCATAATTTCACAACTGCCACATTCAGTTACATGACTCCATATGGGGTCATGACTCACAATTTAATAAGCTTTGGACTAGAAGAGCTCTGCTTCTCTGGTTTACACTCCACTTTGAGTGTGGGCTAAAGGAACTTACAATCACAAAGACTTAGGACTGAATTTTGTTTCTGACACTAAAGCCTCTAAGCCTCAGTTTCCTAATATGTGAAATTAAGATGAGAGTAACTGTGGTGTCGATCTGACAGAGCTGTTTGTTAAGCTTAAATATAATGCCTGCAGAGGGCTTTGAAAACTACAAAGAGCTTTATTAATAGAAACAGATGGCATCCACATAGAGTGTTAAGGTTTGTAAAACACTTTATGTGGATATTTCACTTGATCTTCACAATAACTCTCTGAAGTAGGTGCTATTATAAACCCATTTTGCAGATGAGGAAAATGAGGTTGAGAAAGGTTAAATGATTCACCCAGATTCACAAAACTAGGGACACAAAGGCAGCCATGGTACAGTGGATAGAGAGCCAACATAAGATCTAGATTCAAATCTCACTTCTGACACATCCTAGCCATGTGACCCTAGCCAAGTCTCTTAAAATTATCAGTGCTTTAGAAAATTCTCTAAGACCCTAAAATGTAGAGAAGGGGCCTTTCTGCCCTGATAAAGGACATTTCTTTCCCCAAAACAGTGAAATCAAAGGACTAACATGAAAAGGTGCTCCAAATCACTATTGATCAGAGAAATGCAAATTAAGACAACTCTGAGATACCACTACACACCTGTCAGATTGGCTAAAATGACAGGAAATGATCATGACGAATGTTGGCGGGGATGTGGGAAAGCTGGGACACTGACACATTGTTGGTGGAACTGTGAACGGATTCAGCCATTCTGGAGAGCAATTTGGAACTATGCTCAAAAAGTTGTCAAACTGTGCATACCCTTTGACCCAGCAGTGTTTCTACTGGGCCTATATCCCAAAGAGATCTTAGAGGAGGGAAAGGGCCCCACATGTGCAAGAATGTTTGTGGCAGCCCTTTTTGTAGTGGCAAGAAACTGGAAACTGAAGGGATGCCCATCAATTGGAGAGTGGCTGAATAAATTATGACATATGAATGTTATGGAATATTATTGCTCTGTAAGAAACGACCAGCAGGAAGATTTCAAAGAGTCCTGGAGAGATCTACATGAACTGATGCCGAGTGAAATGAGCAGAACCAGGAGAACATTATACACAGCAACAAGACTATACGATGATCAATTCTGATGGACATGGTTCTCTTCAACAATGATGTGATTCAAACCAGTTCCTATTGTTCAGCGATGAAGATAGTCATATACATCCAGAGAGACGCCTGTGGGAACTGAGTGTGGACCACAACATAGCATTTTAATGCTTTCTGTGAATATTTCCATGCATTTTGTTTTCCTTCTTAGGTTGTTTTTTTTCTTCTCTTTCTAGATCTGATGTTTCTTGTGCAGTAAGATAACTGTATAGATATGTATACATGTATTGGATTTGTCATATAATTTATCATATTTAGCATGTATTAGATTGTCTGTCATATAGGGGTGGGGGTGGAGGGAAGGAGGGGAAAAGCTTGGGGAAAAAAAAGTTTTTTCAAAGGTCAATGCAGAAAAATCACGTATGTTTTGTAAATAAAAAGCTTTTAATAAAAAAAAAAAGAAATCAAAGGACTAGGCATTTCTCCTCTCAAATACTTAAGTAAGAAGTCTAGAAGGAATTTGAACCCAGTCCTTCTGACTCCAGATTTAGCATTCTTGCCTCAACTATTATAATAGTCCAGGAGCCCAAAACAATCTTGATCCAAAACTTGTATTTTGTTGTTGTTGTTGGGCAGCTAAGTGGGATAGTGAGCAGAGTTCTGATCTTGGAGTCAAGGAGATTCATCTCACTAAATTCAAATCTGGCCTCAGACACTGTGTGACGCTGGCCAAGTCATTTAATCCTATTTGCCTCTGTTTCCTCATCTATAAAATGAGCAAGGGAAGGAAATGGCAAACCATCCAGTATTTCTGCCAAGAAAACTCCAAATGAGTCACAAAGAGTTGGATACAACTGAAAAATGAGTGAATCACAGCAACAGTCCTGGTCTAGCTAATATATCTTCACTAAATATCTATTATGTGCAAAGGCCCTATGCTGAGGACATGAAAATGAAAAATGGTGATGGTCCTTCAAAATCTTAAAAAGGGCCTCCTGAGGAGGAGGAGAGCTCTCCATCAGTGAAGACTGGATGGCCACTTTTTGTGAATGTTATAGAATAGTTTGGAATAGAGGGTTTTATAGTATCCTCTCAACTCTCTGAGTCTGATTCTAAAGAGAATTCCATGACCAAAGGTATAAGAAGGACCTAGTGAGTACTTGCCTGTAAAGAGTAAAATATGATTTATATGATTGCACATGTATCATCGATATCAAATTGCTTGCTGTCTTGAGGAAGAGGAAGGGAAGAGGAGGGAGAAAAAATTGGAACTCAAAATCTTTTCAAAGTTTAATAATGAAAATTATCTTTACATGTAATTGGGGGAAAAAATAGTATTTTTAAAATGGCTTTTTAAAAGGAGTACTGTAAAAGAAACCACCCAGGACATGAATGACTAGAAGAGAAGGCCATCCAATCATTGCCTTCAAATATGAAAAAAAATCAGAGAGAATCCTCCATTATGTTGTATGGAGGATTCAGCGAAGGACAGCTTTTTGCACAGTGACTAACATGGAAAATGCTAAATAAATGCTTATTGGTTCACTGACACAGGACCGGAAGTCAGGAAAGAGCTGTGACCTGCATCAATACCAAATGGTATCCACATTGATGAGCTCATAGATACCTAAATGTTTGTGGAACTTTAGTCACTTACATTTTTATTAAGCACCTACTATGTGCCAGGTGCTATCTGATCACTGGGGAAACAAAGAAAGCCAAAAACCAGTGCCTGCTCAAAAGGAGCACACATTAGGGAGACTGATTCAACTAGAATCAAGGAGGCATGAACCTCCACTGGCAGAAAAAATCCCAAGGGACATGGGCCATCATTCTGAAAAAAAGTTTAAGAGGGATCCTAACAGAGCATCCTGACATGTCTTGATGTTCAACCCATTCACAACTGGGAATCCCAAAGAATTCATTCCTTCAATTAAGTACTTAAAACAGGGAGCTGGTTGTTGTTCTGTTGTTTGCTTCATTATCTGACTCTTTGTGATCCCACTTGGGATTTTCTTGGAAGAAATACTGGAATGGTTTGCCATTTCCTTCTCCAGCTTATTTTACAAATGAAGAAATTAGGCAAACAGGGTGAAGTGACTTGCCCAGGATCACACAGCTAGCAAGTATTAAGTGTTTAAGGTCAAATTTCAGTTCAGCACTCTCTCCACAGCAATCACCTAGCTGCCCTCAAGGAGTTTACTTTCTGCTAAAGGAAAACAAAAAGCTTTCTCAAACACCTGAGGGTTTGCTAGTTGAAAAGATTCACTTTTTACAGAGTGCTAGAAAGTCCTTTTTTCCCATTCAAATTAAACCTCAAGGCAAGCAATGAATTTGTCCCTGAGCTTAGCTTTTGCCCCTTCCTCTCATCTATATTTAATTCCAGAAGAATTTTACAATAGTAAAAGAGGGGACCGTGAGCCCGGAGGGCCATTAGAAATTTATTGGCAAATCAGCCTCTAAAATGGAACCTGACTAGGTCCAGTTTGTCATTGAGAATGCATTATACGGAGAGATGCAATAGAATTTTTGACCATCAGTGAAAATTCTGAGAGACAGCCACCCTGACCTTGAAAATGGGAATTAGGTTAGAAAGATAAATTTAAGCCTGAGAACACTAGTTAACTATAGTGGTTATGGCTTCATGTCCCAAAGAATTTTGCCTAGTTTGAAAAATCTCCTGGAGAGGAAACACTTTTTAGTAGGGCTTGGAGAAGCAAACAGATCACTTTAAAAGAGAAAGTATCTCTTTTTTTAATTTTTTATTTATTTATTTATTTATTTATTTATTTTTGTTTCTTCTAATTCAATGCTTGAGGATGCTGGGGCTTTTTGCTTTGTTAAGAATTATAGCAGAAAGGATCATAGACTTGATACAAAAAAGTGCTATGGCAGAGCCCTCTCGCCCAGCTATGAGGAAGAACTGACTCCCTCTCTCCTCCCCACCCAGCTGGGGACTTCAGATGAAAAGCAGGAAGAAACTCCCTTAACTCCTAAGAGTTCTGCAGCTGGCTGTAATCAATGACCCAGAGACCTCAGGGCTGGGATGGCAACAACCAGGAGCCTCCATGAGATCAGTGCAATATCAGGAAGCAGAGATCACACGAGGAGGAGCAAAGTTTCAAGAGAGACAGCAGCTTCACAAGGCCAGTATGGAGAAGGAGGGATGGAGCATCATAGGGATATCTCCAGAAACCAGTAGCTTCCTGTCCATGTGTGTATCATTCTTTAAGACATAGCTCATGCACAAAACTAATTTATCATTATGTATTCTAACTAGTGCAAGGGAAAACATTAATTAGACTTAGACTTCTTGATTGCTGTAGTTAAACTTTATTAATAGAGCCTGCAAACATTAGTTTGTATTTATCTATGAGGCAATATAGATATCAGCCCCATTAGGAAACATATAAGGTTCCTCTTCTGCCCATCCAGAGGCTATGGATCTCCCTAAGAAGGAGATAAATCTTTATCAATCATTCAGCATTGCTTCAAGAAAATGATGCTAGGATAGTTAGATGGTGCAGTGGGTAGATTACTGGCCCTGAAATTAGGAGGGTCTGAGTTAAAAATCTGACTTTAGATACTTATCACTTACTAACTGGATGACCTTGTCAAGTCATTTAACCCAAAAGTGTCACCAAAAGAAATAAAATAAATTCCCTTAAGGGAACACTGGATTTGCTTCAATCTCAGGTGCAGAAGAGTAGGAACATAGAAGTTAGCCCTAGCTGTAAGCCAGGAGCAGACTGAAGAGTTGATAGTATTCAATGGGTTCCCCATAGTTCTAGCTATGGGCATTCATTGGACATGCTCAAGTTCTGATTAGTAGCCAATGATCTTATTTGTTTGTCAAATAATGGTTGGTATGACATAATCTAATGATGACACAAACTTAATGACATAAACTAATGATGAAGTCATTTACCGAAATGTCCCATTGGTGGTCTGTCCTATCTGGGGGTCCTATAGGTTCCTTTCTTGTTTATGATCACACACATGTTGATTACTAGCCTCTACCACGCATATGCTTATTTTAATATTAAAAAATTATGAACAATATGGCTTCACAAAATGGTGGCCTGTCATAAAATGGAGTAAGTTATGTCAGGGCAACAGACTTATTCTTACTCCACACTATCCCATGTATTTCTCTACATGTGCCCATTCTTTTCACTAATTGTGTATTTATTTATGGGAGAATTATTTTTGCTGTTGTTTAGGCATTTCAGTCATGTCTGACTCTTTGGAAGTCCATTTGGAGTTTTCTTGGCAAAGATACTGAAGAGGTTTGCCATTTTTCCAGTTCATTTTACAGATGAGGAAACTGAGGCAAGAAGGGTTAAGTGATTTGCCCAAGGATCATACAGCTAGTAAGCATCTAACGCCAGATTTAAATTCAGGAAGATGAGTCTTTCTCATTCCCGTCCTGGCACTCTGTGCACTACAACACCTAAGTGTCCTAGAGAACTATTTGCCACTTTTTTCCTCCATTATATTTAATTACACATCTTTTCTTTGTAGTACAGCTTCTAGTTAAATAATAAAGGTAAATGCATTGGTGGGGGCTCATGAGTTCTATTTTTGAATAAACACTGACCCGAAAAGAACTTTGGGAGTTGAGTAGAAATAATTAGGTACCTGAGAGATCAATCCTACAGAGGAGGTAGCTAAGACCCACAGAGGGAAAAGACTTCTAAGTTACTTTAACAAAATAGTAATAGCCTCATTCAGATAGCCAATGGATGTTACAACTGTCAAGGTCACACAGTGAGGGGCAGAATTGGCACTCAAGCCCTGATCTCATGCTCCTCTACTCACTGCACTGCATCATGGTACTGCTCTACTCAACAGTCCACTAACATGGGCTTTCTCTGGACTCACAGAACATTAACTGTCTATACCATAAATAACCGATAACTATAATTTCGAAACCAGGGTGCTTTCTCATCATTTCCTCATTTAAGCCTCTCAACTAATCTACCAAGTAGATAGCAAAGGCCTGTATGTACCCATTTTTACATATGTTACAAGAGAATCAGTTGAAGGAAGAATATTGAAAACCTAGAGAATATCCAGGATGTGGCAAACAAGATGGTTTGAGACCATTTTATATAAAGATCAGTTCAAGGAACTGGGGATGTTTAGCTTAGAGAAGAAAAAGGAAGGAAATGGTCTGTGATAGCTGTCACTAAGTATTTCAAAAACTGTCCTATTTATAAGTATTTACATATTGTCTCCTCAATTTGAATATAGGCTTCTAGAAGATCATGCTTCATCTTTCAATTTCAAGTATTTTATCTGTCTTTCAGGCCAGAAATTCTCTTCCTCTTCCTCTTCCTCCCTGCCCCCCAACTTCTTTGGCTTCCTTCAGGTCTCAACTGACATCCTACCCTCTGCAAGAAACCATTCCTAGACTTACCTAAATTGATGCAAAGTGGAGGAAGCAGAACCAAGAGAACAGGGTACATTGTAACAGCAATATTGTATGATAAAGAATTGTGAGTGATTTAGTTCTTCTCCGCAATATAATAATTCAAGACAATCCCAGAAGACTCTGGCTGAAAAATGCTACCTGCCTCCAGAGAAAAAACTGAATATTTCTCTTCTTTTCTTCCTTCCTTTTTTCCTTTCTTTCTTGTTTGAGTTTTTCCCTACAAAATGACTAATATGGAAATATTTTACCAGATTTCTGTATCAGATTGCTTACCATCTCACAGAGGAGGGAGAGAAGGGATAGAATTTGGAACTCAAAACTAAAAAGAAAAAAATATATTTTTTAAATTATTTTAACATGTCCTTGGGGGGAAAATAACATTATTTTTTAAAAATAAACTTTTCTCAATACACTTTAATGCTAGGGCCTTCTTTCTCTCTCTGATCAAATCCAATTCATCCTGTGTATAGTTTAGCTATCTCTGTGCTATCTCCTCATTAGACAGTGAGCTCCCAGAGTCAGGAACTACTGTCATCTGTCTTGTTTTGTATTTGCAGTGCTTGGCACATAGTAGGTGCTTCAGAAATGCTTTTTGATTTGACTTGATCTAGAATCACATAGCTGGGACATGTCACAGGCAAGAGCACCCATGCTTCCCTTCTGCCAGCACATCTCTCCCTCTGATTATTTCCTCTGTGTGTTCTGTTTCCCTATCTAGACTAAAAACTCTTTTGGGTCAGGAACCACTTTTCATCCTTCTTCTGTATCCCTCCAGAGCCCAGCCCAGTAACAACCACCAAGTGTCCTTTCTCCCTCTCCTCCCAGCTCCCAACCCCACCCTACATTTCCTAAAGCCTCATTTTACTCCTTTCGGACTCTCCCACCGCCCAAATCACCAGGAGTCTGTTTGCCTGAGGAGAGAGAAAAAAAAAACCCTCTCCCCTCCCTCCCCCTCTTCTATCCCCCCCATACACACCCAAAGCATCCAGTTGCTCCTGGGCTACTCGCCAATGATTGAGTGACCTGCAGCTTCCTCCCAAAATCACATTCCACTGGCATGTCTCTTGCCCTGACTGACGCCAACCTCCTAACTCACCCCCAAAGCAAATAGTTCCAGTTGGCACTGAGGTCCTGTTTTTCCGAAGCCCTGATTCAGATTTTCCTGCAAAATAATAATAATAATAATAATGTTAGAAAAACAAAATAAACAAAAGCTAGGTGGGGAGAGGTTAGCCTATGAGACGTGTGGAAAATAAGATTGTGGGCTCAGATCTTTTCTAAAAAGACATAAAGCCTTTCAGAGCTCTTCCTACCCATGTACACACACACACACACACACACACACACACACACACACACACACACACAACATTGGGTACAAGCCTGATAAAGCCATTCAGACTGCTTTACTGAAGGACTGAAGGAAAACTTTCTGTTAAAAGACTTACTCTGTTCTCTTGTAGAGATGATTACTCCCTGGGGTGGGCTTCGGGGGTAGAAGAAGGGGGGCAGGCCACTAATCCACATGGAGAGGTAGAGTTAAAAACCCTTTTCTCCCTTCTGAAAGGGGCAAGGAAAACCAGCTTGGGCAGGGTGGCTGCAAGGCAGTTTGAGAAAGAAGCAGGAGTGTCACATCTGGAGCCTAAGGACCTACATTCAAATCTGGACTCTGCCCCTTACTACTTGTGGGATCTTAGGGTCACTGAGCCTCAGTTTCTACATCTGTAAAAATGAAGGGGTTCGATATGATGACCTGTGAGTTCTTTTCCATAAATAAAGTTATTATCCAATGACTCTGAAATCCAGCAAGGAAAGTTGCTCAGTGGAAAGATGTAATCATCAGGGCTCCTGCGGGAAGGCTGGAGCCAAGAGTCCACACAAGCTTGGAGGGTCAGGCAAAGGCTAGGTATGAGAACATGGGAGCTAAGCCAGGGAGAGCTTGCTTGTCCTACAGATGGTGGATCAGGCACGGGAAGCTACCTGAAGCCTGGGAGATCAGGATGCAGAATAGGACAGAGGTGTGTAGGGATGGTCTGAAAAAATGGTCTATATAGACTTCTGTCTCCACAGTAAAATAAAAGTTCCTTGAGGGTAGGAACAATGTTTGGAACCCCCCACCCCGTGCCTAGTTCAGAGCCTTGTATATAGAAGATGCTGAAGAAATGCCTGTCAGATTTAATCATTATAAACAGAGATATAAGAGGCAGGGTAGTATAGCAGAGAGAAGGCTTATTTTGGAAAACTTGAACTCAAGACCTACCTTTGAAGCATCTTGGTTATGTGACCCTACGTCAGTCACATAATCTCTATGTCTCAGGCAACTCTTTAAGTGTGTAAATGTCAGAGGAGGGAATTACCAGATGTATAGTAGAAAGAGAGCTGGACTTGGAGTTAGAAACACCTGAGTTTTAATCTTGCCCCAAATATTTAATAACTAGACTTGGTTCCTCAGTTTCCTTATCTGTAAAATGAGGATATTGGATCTTAGAGTCTTTAGAACTGGTCCCTTCCAGTTGTAAGTTTATAATAGTCCCCTACCTCCACAAAAGAATGAACAAGTCCAGTCTTCTAAGGAGACTAGTACAGCAGTGAGCCTTGAGGGAGCCATCTAGTGGAGAAAAAGAATCAAGGGTATAACTTTAAAGTGTGGGGGGGGGAGGGAGAGGAAGAGGGAAAGGGAGAGAGAGGGAGAAGGAGAGGGAGAGAGAGACAGAGACAGAGAGACAGAGAGGAAGAGAGAAGGGTAGGAAGGGGGGAGAGAGGGGGAGAGAGGGAGACAGACAGAGACAGAGAGACAAAGAGAGAGATAGAAAAACAGAGACAGAGACAGAGAAAGACAGGGAGAGACTGAGAGACACACAGAGAGAGACAGAGAGAGAGGGAGAGGGAGGGAGGAAGAGAGGGAGAAGGAGAGAGAGAGAGGAAGAAGGAGGGGGAGAAAGAGACAGACAGACAGACAGAGACAGAAAGAGAGACTGACTTTAGGAGTTCATACATTTTGGTTTTAGGTTCTTTGGGGAAGTCAGAATTCATAGGGCTGCTTTTTCTTCCTCAAACAGTATCCCAGCAATTCTGGGAAGCTACTACCTGGTGAATAGCAACACTGTTTAGTCTGTGATCCAATGGTGCAATGGCTTCTGGTAGGTATGGTCATGCAAATAAAAGAGACTACAATATACTTCTCCATTTCATTATTATTTTTACATGTGATCCATAACTAGATTGAGACTTTGGACTCATGAAACAGATTTCATTCTTTCTAATTAATTTTTTAAATTTATCTTGATATCTTTTGTTTTTATATCACTTTTCTTTCCCAATACATCCCTTCCCAATTCCTGCTCATTCCTTAGTTCAACAAATATTTTAAAGAAAGATTTTTTAAAAATCAAGCCGGCAAAACTGTCTGACACTGCTCCATTGAGTCTGACAATTTCTGCAGTATTCTGTACCCACAGTCCTCATTTCTGCAAAGAAAGGAGGAAGGTACATTTTCTCTTTTTGTCTTTAGCGTCCAAACTTGGACATTATAATCATATGGTATTCAGTGTCATTTCTGTCATTGCTGTAATGGTTTCCATTTACATGTCCTTGTCCATGTTATTTTTCTGGTCCTGCTCACTTGACTCTGTATCAGTTCATGAAGTCTTCCCAAACTTCTCTCTATTCTTCACATTCAGTGCTTCTGATGGTATAGTAATATTCCATCTCATTCGTGTCCAATGACTTGTTTTGCTGTTTTCTTCACTACTACAGAAAGGGACTATTAAGAAATGGAAATGGGGGGGGGCGGAGCCAAGATGGCGAACTGCGGACAGCTTTCTCTGTGAACTCCCTCCCACATTCCCTCAAATCCAGAAAGTAAGCCTTAAAACTGGTTGCTGAGTGAGGTCCTCGCCAAGCATTTGGACTACAACGCACTTCTATAAAAGATCTACCTTGAAAGAACTCCGGAGAAGGTTAGCCTCAGGGGAAATCGGCCTCTGGTCGCGATCGGACTCCAGCCAGGGCGGAAGTCAGGGCTGCGATAGAGGGGCGGATTTTGGGCACCCAGGAAGCCCCTGGGAGACGCCTGGGCCACTTTGCTCTGCTTGCGGGCAGTTGCTTTGGCAGATCTGCCTTTGGAAGGGGGTGGATTGAGAAAAGCTGAAAACGTGGTCCTGGTGCAAATCTAGCCCGACCAGCCTCAGACCGGAAGTCAACTCGGCAAACTGCCCCAGGGCAAATATAAATTGTTGCAGTTTTCTCGGCTTTTGACCAATATCCCAACTTTAAATCATGAGCAAGAAGCAGAAGAGAGCTCTCACCATAGAAAGCTTTTACGGAGAAAAAATAGAACAGTCCCCAGATCCTGACATTATGAAAACAATCCCAGATGAAGCCACAAAGGCAGACTTAAGGTGGTCTCCCTTTCAGAAGGCTTACCTGGATGATTGCATTAAGAATCTCAAAAGAGAGCTAGAAGAAGAATGGGGAAATAAATTGAGATCAGGGCAACAGAAATATCAAAAACTGGAAAATAGGACTGCTGAATTGGAAAAAGAAAACAGTTCACTGAAAAACAAAATTGGTGAATTGGAAAAAATCACCAATTCACTGGAAAATAAAAATGGTGAACTGAAAAACAAAATTGGTGAATTGGAAAAAGACAACAATTCACTGA
>JAJPUD010001649.1:87816-128495 GCA_023553655.1 Myrmecobius fasciatus | reverse complement strand
AAGGAAGGAAGGAAGGAAGGAAGGAAGGAAGGAAGGAAGGAAGGAAGGAAGGAAGGAAGGAAGGAAGGAAGGAAGGAAAGGAGTGAATAATAGCCAGCATTATATAGCTCTTTAGGGGTTGCAAAAAAGCTTTACATATATTATCTCATTTTATCCTCATGCCTCTGGAAGATAGTGGCTTTTATTATTCCTATTTTACAGACCAGGTAACCGAGGTTAGGGATATGCCCAAGGTAACACAGCTAGTAAATGCCTAAGTCTGGATTTGAACTCAGGTCCTTCCTGACTTCCTGACTTCAGGACCAGCATTCTTTCTATCCAGATGCCTAATGAATGAAAGAATTAAAGAGTCAATAAACAATTATTAAGTACTTACTATATACAAAGCACCATGCTAAATGTCAGGGATACAGAGAGAAAAGCAAGATAGTCTGCTCTCAAAGTGCTCATTTTTTTTAAAAAGCTTTTTATTTGCAAAACATAAGTATGGGTAATTCTTCAACATTAACCCTTACAAAGCTTTCTGTTACAATTTTTCCGCACCCCTCCCCTAGATGGCAGGAAGTCCACTACATATTGATTATGCTAAAATACTTGACAAATTGAATATATGTATACATATTTCCACACTCATCTTGCTGTGCAAGAAAAATCATTATCTACAAGAAAAAAAAAATCTGAGAAAGGAAACCCAATGCAAGCAAACATCACAAGAGAGCATGAAAATGTTATGTTGTGGTCCACATTTCACATCTCTCTCTCTGGGTGTATGTGGCTTTCTTCACTGAACAATTGGAACTGGTTTGAAACATTTCATTGTTGCAGAGAGCCATGTCCATCAGAATTGATCATCATATAGTCTTGTTGTTGCCCTGTATAATGATCTCCTGGTTCTGCTCGTTTCACTCAGCATCAGTTCATGCAAGTCTCTCCAGGCCTCTCTGAAATCGTCCTGCTGGTCGTTTCTCACAGAACAATAATATTCCATAACATTCATATACCATAATTTATTCAGCCACTCTGCAATTGATGGGCATCCCTTCAGTTTCCAGTTTCTAGCCACTACAAAAAGGGCTGCCACAAACATTCTTGCACATGTGGGGCCCTTTCCTTCCTTTATGATTTCTTTGGGATATAAGCCCAATAGAAACACTGCTGGGTCAAAGGGTATGCACAGTTTGATAACTTTTTGAGCATAGTTCCAAATTGCTCTCCAGAATGGTTGGATCTGTTCAAAGTGCTCATGTTTTAATGGAAAAGACAAATCACACAGGTTTCTGTTATTTTCCTGATATTCAGTAGGTGGCTGTTGTGGCTGCTGTTGTTGCTGCTGTTGCTGTTATTGCTAATGCTATTGTTACTGTTGCTATTGTTGCTGCTGTTGTTGCTGCTATTGTTGCTGTTGTTATTGTTGCTGCTGTTGTTGCTATTGTTGCTGCTGCAGTTATTGCTGTTATTGTTGCTGCTGCTACTGTTGTTGCTACTGTTATTGAGTGCTGCTGCTGTTGTTGCTGTTGTTATTGTTGCTCTTGCTGCTGTTATTGTTGTTGTTGCTGCTGTTGTTGCTATTGTTATTGCTGTTGCTGTTGTTTGCCCTTTATCCTGGAAAAGGACAGTTGCAAGGAGTCTGGGGCCACAGTACTTGCAGAGGGGCCTGCCACATTACGTGTCCCGGGCTTACTTTTAAAAATGATGGCTGAGGGAAGGAGAAGGCCTGTGCTGGGGAAGAAGAGTTCGACCACTGCTAAGGTCCTCCACCCTCCTTTTCAGGCAGCAGAAAGCAGTTAGCCTTGGTGCTGGTGGTGTCAAGAAGGATGAGCCTTTTCTGCAGTGATTTCACCCCTCCATAGTGACCGCAAGGCTGAACTGGAAACAGGACCAAGGGGGTGATCTGGGGGATGCTGGCACTCCAAGTCCTGAGATATCCCCATCAGGGTCTGAAAGGAGATAGCCCCCAGCCCAAATGTTCCCTCTAATAGTTTGCATCTGTTTTACTGCATCACTCAGAGCCTGAAGGTTCAAACAGTCCTTGTCCCGAAAAGGCATTCCCCATGCTCCCAGTAGAAGCAGTTAGGGGTGCTGAGAAGCACTTCAGAAAGCTAAAAACAGCCAAGAGCCTCCAGCAAGGTTAAAAGCAGTCAGCAAGGAGGTTCCCTGGGGTCTCGGGGGCTCTCTGCCAAGTTCTTCAAACTTGCTTTTAGACTCTTCTTGCCCAAAGGGCTGACATCTGGGTTCCAGATCAACCCACCTAGAGTCAACCAAAATTATCCCAGGTCTACCCACATTTTCCTCCCAATAATACTAGCTGGTGATTGAGTTGGGGGGTGGGGAAGAGTTAACTCAAACCTCTCTAGTTCCAGCTGCATCCTGGCTCAGCACCACAAGCAGAGGAAAATCTGGATATCTGAAAGGGGAGAGAGGGGAGGATGAGGGGAAAAGAATTTTCTGACATTCTCCTTCAAACTTCGGGTGAGAGGGAACATCAAGATTTCATTCTATTAGTCAATACAGCGAATGTACATAGGGGACCAGAAAATCCTCCCAGATTTGAGGATCAGCATCTACTCAAAACAAAACTCTTGAGCACCACAGATGCATTTCTTTTCTTTTCTTTTATATTTATATTTATTTCTTTTATTAATATACCAGAAGGTATATTTGTTCAAAGCTCTAGATAGATAGATAGACAAACAGACAGACAGACAGATAGATGAATAGATAAAGATAAAGATATAGATATATGTGTGTGTGTGTGTGTATACTCTTACTAGTCTCATGTAACCTGTAGGAGACTCTACTCCCATGTGTATGGAGGAGGATTTCTGTCATATATTTGTTATACTCAGTCATATATATATGATTTATAATTTTATACATTTATAATTAATATATACTTCTATATTATATTATTCATTAATATAATAATGTATATTATATATTATAATATAGTCATGTTATTTATATTATATAATTATTATATGTTTCATATAATATATAATATAGGTGATAGACTATTATATTATATATTATATTACATATGTTATATATCATATTGTATAATATATTTATATTATATGTTAATATAATATTATATATTTATATATAATATATAATTAAATTATGTGATATATAATTATATATTATATATAGATAATATATTCTATATATTAGATTAAGAGTATAACAAATAAATGACCAAAATCTTCCTCCATATACATGTGAGTAGAGTCTCCTACAGGTTACATGAGACCAGTGAGGGAGGACAAACTTGCCTGGCTAAGAAATACGTGCATCCAGGGCATTTTGCATTTCTAATCTAGCAGAGCTAACAATGGCTTCATGTGTTATTATAGCCTTTATACTCTGAGAAAGATAGGCTGGGCATCTCTACTGAGCTGCTTTCAGGGAAGCAAATCTGTTCAGCTGGTGCTGCTCTCTGCTGGTTTTCAGTCATGATGTGGTTTTATTTCAGTTCTTTTGGGAGACAGACCCGTGCCAACTATACTCAGTCAACTAACTAGGAAAGCCCTTAGATAGTAAGTCTTTCTTTTGAACAATTCTTTCCTCTGTTGCATTAAAGTCCAAATGCTTATCTGAGCTATAGACCTAGGTAACTTTCCATTCTTTTAGTTGCTAGCCTGAAACCCATTTGAATCACCCTGAGAAGACTCCATTTTTGAAGGATTTGGATGGAATGGAGATAAAAAGATTCATAATTCCCCTGGGTGCCATGTAATTCAACTTGGGAGCAAAATTGGAGAGAATTGAATAGTTGTTGACCTTTGCTCAACTTTGACCCCAGCAACCATAATGGTTGTATTCCCTCCACAAGGATCACAGAGAGCATAAGCTTGCTACCTACCCCACAGGTTCGTTGGAGAAAAGGAACTTTGTAAACCTTGAACTTCCTCACAAATGGGATATTATTTTTATTAACTCAGTCTGGTCTCTTTATAATTGTGCTAATAATGGAATAACAGTTTATATTTACAGAATGCTTTATGAGAATCATCTCATTTGTTTCTCATAGCTACCCCAAAAATAGGTAGGGCAATCATTATTATTATTAATAATCAATAATCATTATGTTCATTATACAGATAAGGAAAACCGTGGTTCAGAGATGTTAGATCCAAAGTTAGGCAAGCAGAAAGACTCGAGTCTTCTGACTCCCAATCCAAAGATCTTCCCATACTCCAATATTTCTTTCCTTGAGTCAGAGTTAAAAGTGATATTAGAGAACATCCACTTCATACTTCCAATTTCATTGATGAAAGAGACTGAATCCTCAATTGAGCAAATGACTTTTCCCCTAGGTCATACACATTGGTAGTGGAAGAATTGGGAAGCCCATGGATCCTGATCCTCAATCCATTTTTTATGATAATTGATATTTTAATCAAGCTTCAAATTTCCAGACTGAAGAGTTTTTGTTGTTCAGTCATTTTTCAGTTGTCTGACTTTCCGTGACCCTCTTTGGGACTTTCTTGGCAGAGATATTAGAATTGTTTGCCATTTCCTTCTCCAGCTTATTTTATAGATGAGGAATCTGGGGCAAACAGGGTTAAGAGACTTGCTCAGGGTCACATAGCTAGGAAGTGTCTGAAACCTTATTTGAACTCATGAAGATGTCTTCTTGATTCCAAGCCCACTGATTTATCCACTTCAGTGCCATGAGTTACCAAATCACAAAATCTCATCATTGGAAGAATATTTGGTAGCCATTTCATCCAATTCAAGTTTAAGTAGTTTACTTCCATGTGTTGACAGTACCTTCATAATTTTTGTATGCTGGGACCCAATTTCTCCATCCTAGTTACAGCCCTGGCTAGATAGATATCATGATAATTAAGAGACAGGGGGACAATGTGACATGATGCCTAGAGAGCTGGATTCGAGTCTGCCTCTGATACCCTCTGACTGTGTGGACCAGTTACTCCACCTCTCAGTACCCAAGGCTTTCTCAGAAACAGGATCTTAATAGATGTTTATTGACTGAGTGACCATAAATCACAGAAAAAGTGCCAAATCTTTATTGGTAGAGGAAGTTCCTGACTGAGAATTTCCTATATGAATGAAATCACAGGTCCAATTAAAAAAAAAAAAAAGTATCATGTGAGTATATGCAATCAATGAACCTGGAGCACCTCTTTCTTCTGAGTGCACAGAGTAGGCTCTGGGGGCTACAGAAATGAGGGGGATAAGGTTGGGTTTCTCTCCCCTTCTTTTTTCTCTTGTCTTTTTTTCCCCTCACCTCTCTTGATTCCTTAAAGAGTATAACCAGTGTGACTGATGCTAGAGTGCCAGGGTTCAAGGATGATTCAAACAGATTGGGGATAGAAGAGAAAGTGAGAAGGAAGAGTGCAATGTATCTGGATATTCCTCAGTCTACAAGTCCATAGCCCTCAGTTGGTTCAAATCACATTTCTGTCAATGATATGTTCTCATGCAGGCTATTTTATCTCCCCAAGAATCAGTTTTCCCATCTGTAAAATGGAACTGCTTCAGTTCCTTCTTTTCATCTCCTCTTTTCTCTCTCTCTTCCTCATTTTCCTCTTGGTCTTCTCTCTTCCACAATCCCTTTCTTTTCTTCCTTCTTCCCTTCCTCCTATCTTCCATGAAATTTCTGGCCAGGGAAGAAGTCAGTGGCTTCCCCAAAGCCAACCATACAAAAGTCCCTGAACCAGGACACTGTACTCCAACTCGAGGCTCAGGCCACTGCTGCCTCTCCTTCCCCCAGAAACGGGAATATGCCTCCATTTTGTCCCTGGAGTCAGTGACCAGCTGCCCAGTGAAAGAGGCCATCTTCCCAGCCATTGCCCAACTCCACCTCCAAAGCTAACTCACAGCTCTTCAGGGAACTCAAGTTGTCATTATTATGTTGATAGGTATTGTTATTGTTATTTATTGTTCCACCCCTTCTCTTGTGTAAACAAATCCAGCCCAGTTAGATCTTCTTCCCAATGGTTAGTTCCCAAACCTTTAATGGTCTGCAGTGCCCTCTTCTGGACATTTGCCAAGTTCTCCAGAGAGCCCCTCAGAACTAAGTCCCATGGACTAGTGGGATGTCAAAACGCCCAGCTCATCCAAGAGCCTGGTAGGGGAGGGTAAGGGTAAGGGGAGATTGAAAGGAGAAGGCACAGTCTTTTCTGAATGGGAATGGACTGTTCTGGGTCTTAGCTCCCACTTTCCCCTCTCCCATCTCCCCCTTTTTCTTTCCCCCTCCTCTTCTCTCTCTTCCCTTCTTCCTTCCTGCTCTTCCTTTTCCCTTCTCTTTGCACTCACTTCCTCCTCCTTCCCTGTTTCTCTTCCTTTACTTAGTTCTCCAGCTTCTTTGTCTTCCCTCCCTTCCTCTGTTCTCTCCCCTAGTGCAAGTGGAGGAGAAGCAAAGAGGCAGGGTCCCTTTAGTTGGGATAAAGGTATCAAGGTCTCCTTGACCCTTCCCCCAGATTGTGACCCCTTGCTGAGCAAAGATATAAATGTCAAAAAAAAGAAAGAAATCTACTTGATTATTATATATTTAAAAGGAATAGCAAGTTGTACAGATTTGCAATTTCATGTACAATCATCGTTTTTTATTCTACTATATTATGGAAATGCTTATCTTATTTCATAAATCAAAAATAAAATAATTATGTGTGAAAAAGAGAAAAGTTACAAACGTCAAAGGACACAGAAGAGATCTCAGAGGTTAAATAGTCCAGCCTCCTCTTTTTACAGCTGAGGAAACTAAGACCAGCAAGTTTTACCAATCTAGTCAAAGTCACAGAGCTGGCAAGGGTCCGAGTCCCCCAGGGCTCTGATTTTAGAGCTGGGAAGGTCCTTTGCACAGGACACAGTATCTTGGTCTACCAGGGACTTGGTTCCACCTTCCAGGGGTCTCCTGCTTGGCCAAGGAGCATGAGGGCTGGGCAGCTGGTGAGGGAGGCAGAGAGCCAGGGAGGGCACCAGCGGCCCATCTGGCCGGTCCCTCGGCCTTCTGCCCAGTCCCTGCCTCTGGTCTCATGATTCTGTTCTGACCTCTGCGGTTCCTGGGTTGGACTCTGGCCTGAGCTGCTAACTAACTCCACTGTGCCCTTTGGGTTCCCCTGAAAGGGGATATGGTCATAGTCCTGAGAACCTGCTATCCTTCCCCCTCCCCGGGACCTTTCGGAGGGGGCTCTGGTCTTAGGCCTTTGCTTCTAGCTCTGGCCCAGGGCTGGGTGGGGTCCAGCTGAGGGGGGGCTGGAAGGGTATTAGCCATCCAGGGCACCCCCAAGAAGGGTATGTTCCACCATTCATGTGACTGCCACCGGTCTCCTCCGCCCCCAGCCAGAGCTCTCTGTCCCCATTCAGCCCAGACACTGTGACAGATGGTGCTTGAAGACAAGACCTTGGAACGGGTCCACAGGCTTTGGGTGTCAGCTGGCTTGCTTGGGGCTCTCCCCTTTCATCCCCTGGCATGCACCCGGGGGGAGCCCTAGGTCCTTCATGTGGGCTCATCATCAGGCAGGAGGAGGGGGAGGAGGGTGGCTGCCATTGGTCTTGGGCCAAAGGGCTGGGGGTGAAATTCTAATAGGGGAAGGGCCTTGATTGGGGGAGAATGTCATTGCCACGCTGGGCTCCTGGGGGAAGGAGGAGAGACAATATCCTCCTCCTCCTCAACAGTGGGAGAGGATATGGAGCGATGGGAGTTGTCAGGAGGCCAGAATTTTCATTCTCAACAGATCAAAACATGCTTGATCCATGTATAAATACAGTTAATCCTCGGGCAGCTGGGGAGATGCTAACAATGTGGGTGGCAGCCTTAGTTTCTCTTATCTGCAGAAGTTCGAGGACAGGGGGTGGGGAGGGGAAGAAATCAAAGGTGGCTGAATGGACCAACAGGTGACTTGTGGATCCAAGTCAGCCAGTGACCCCAGAGTCCAGGCAAGCTTTCCGGGATGACAGCTTCCCCTGCCCCGCTGTGAGGGGGACCTCTGAGGCCCCCAGCTGCATCTAATCCAGCCAGGTGGAACTGCAGACAAAGGCTTGGGCCCGGAGAAGGTCTCTGATGGCCGCCCCCTGACTGGGTGCAATGGAATGATGTCATGTCTGAATTCTCCAAACAGTTTCCATCTGGAGTCAATGCTGTCACTGCCCCTGTCACCGCCCTGCTAGGGCCTGGGATCAGGTGTCATTTAGGAGACAAATCTTAAGGGAGACCGACTCAGATGTGGATTTCGAGTTTGGGGTGAGAAGGGAAGACCTTTTTGGACAAACTCTCCATCTCCATCAGCCAGGAGGGAACATGTCAGTGTCTCTCTCTGTCCCCTGGCCCCAGACTGGCTGTCCTGCCTGGGGAAGGGAAGACTTCGATGTTGAGTTCAGATACATGGCAGAGGACTCAAGCTTGCTGCTGGTCACCTTGAAAGGAAATTTCCAAGGCTCAGAGCTGTCCAGAAACTGGGAGGGTTGCCTTATGGGATAGTAAGATGATGAATTTCCCAGCATTAGAAGTATTCAAGCTGGGGCCAGACAGCCACTTGCTGAGAATGAAGGCCTTGGTGGTCCTTGAGAACTGGAAGAAGTCTTACTTTGCCAAGAATCGCCGAATTAATGAATGAGTCCTAAGGTACGATCTGAACTCAGATCCTCCTAGATTCAAATTAATTAATGAGTCTAAAGCAGGATCTGAACTCAGATCTTCCCAAGAAGACTGCTTTCAGATTCAGTTTTTTTGAGAGCTCTATTTACTGTACTAACTGTAGGACCTGGTGAGGGATGTTCTTCCTGACTCTTACCCACCACACCTCCATGGTGCATCTTGTACAAATCTGCTTTGGACTTCTTCTTGTTCCTTCTTCCTACCAGCTCCCTTCCCAAAGCTCAAGGTCAAAGGGAGACCTTGAGACTCTGAAAAGCTGCCTATCTGATCGAGTCACTTCCCTCCCTGAGCTCCGACAAGGTTTTTGTCCTTGTTAGGTATGGTCAAGCTGCAGCAACAAATGTTATCAAGATATGAATTGTTGCTCTTGCTATTATTACTATCAGTTAATCAAGGAGCATTTATTAAGTGCCTACTACATACATGTCAGGCACTATTCGAGGTGCTGGGGATGCAAGAAAAAAACAAAAGAGCAATCCCTGCTATATACTAAGGGTGTGTGTGTGTGTGTGTGTGTGTGTGTGTGTGTGTGTGTGTGAAGGACTATTAGAGACAGATAGGATGCTGCCCTTCCCCTAAAGGAGCTCACAATCTGGTCTTCAGGGATGTGTACTTTTATCAGCTTCTGTGCTGGATATCCTTAGTTCTTTTTCACATGTTTCTTGATTATTCTCCTCTGAGGAAGCTCATTTTCCCATAGTTCCTTCCCGCACTAAAGAATCAAATTGAATGTTTGCCAAAAAGCAAAACATCTACAAAGACCTGGGTAAAGATCGACCAAAAAATGTCACCTGAGCACTTGGATTCGAATCCTCCTCCTTTTCTGGCTGTCTATGGGAAGCTACTTGACTTCCCTCCTTTATAAAATGAGGCCATTTAACCAGAGAGCTTCTGGGGTTGCCACAATCCCATAATTCCATAAAGACCCAAAGGATGAATCGATATCTACAGGAACAGAGCCAGCAGCGACTTCTTCACAGATCCAACTAGAGGCGGCTCCTCTATTTCACTGCAGCTGTGTTCCTGGATCCCTTATTACAACATAAATCACTGTCAAGTGGGCCCTGTTTTTCTGTGGGCTGATTTTGGAAAGCTGCTTTTCAATAAGTAGGCTGGCATTTCCCTTCTTCATCAGGATGAGTCATATAATAAGTAAATAAAAATAGATAATTTGATCTATATTGACAGTATTTCATGAACAGGTAGAACTGCCCCTATTAGCAGTTTTGGGGTATACTCTTTGGTACTCAAGGAAGGAAACTCGGGACTAACAAAAGGAAATTGATCTATAATGACAGCATCTCATGAACAGGTAGAAATGTCCATATTATCGGCTTTGGGGTACACTCTCTAGTGCTCAAGGAGGGAAATTCAGGACTAACAAAAGGAAATTGGTCTATATTGACAACATTTCATGAACAGGTAGAAATGTCCATATTATCGGCTTTGGGGTACACTCTCTGGTGCTCAAGGAGGTAAATTCAGGGCTAACAAAAGGAAATGCTTCTTACAAAGAAGGAAGTCAATTTAAGGAACTTTGTCCCCACCCCTAAAAGTAATACAGGCAGGACACATAAATAGACTCAAAGAGGTTTTAGATAAATTCCAAGATGACAGATCCATGATGGAATAAGGCAGGCTTGGGGTATCCCTGACCTTCTGCGGGGAGAGAGGGAGGGAGAACAAGCCTGCCCTCGAGGCCATAGTATGTTCTTCACTCCTCTCCAGATGCCCCAGACACCACTTTGTCCTCACAACCATGTCCAACTTCAGGACTCCCTAAAAGAGTGGAAATTTACAGTTGCTGAGAACTCTGGGTTCTTGGCTGCCAACAATCCTGGCCTGGTGAAGGGGAGGCGTGATTCCTTTGTAATTGTACTTCCTTCCTCCAACAATTGTTCCTCTTGAATCAGACAGGTTTCTGGCTGGGCTGCCCCTCACCTTCCCGAGGCCAAGAGAAAAAAGTCATTCAATGAGTCACAGAACCCCAGTATCTCAAAATCCCAAAGGATCTCTGAAGCCATCTGGTTCTAATCAGGCCTGAACAGTAATTCCCGCTTCAGCACCTCTGGCAATTGGTCATCTGGCATCCATTTGAAAATGAGGAGCTCACTACCTTATGAGGTGGTCCATTTTGCTATCCTTAGATAACAATAACTATGATGGAGTTCTCTCTCCTTAGATTATGAGTTCCTTGAGGGTAGAGACTATTTTTACCTTTTTTAGGCTCCTCAGCACTTAGCACAGTGCCTAGCACACAGTTGATGCTTAATAAATGCTTGTTGACTTGATACTTCCATTGGGATTCATGTTGTATCAGAGCACAAGGACAGCGCCCAGCATGTTGGATGGTCTTATAGGAGGACATGTACAATTGAGCTGCAGATGGATGGAGAGGAGTGGGGGAGGAGGGAGGGAGGAGAGAGTATGTATTGATATATTTAGAAGGAGTAACCACATCATTAAGATTATTTGTAATATGCAAATGGAGATACTGAAGGAATAAAAAAAGGGCTTTATTAAGTGCTTATTATTATTATTATATGCCAGACAGCATGCTAAGCAATTTACAAATATTATCTGATTTGATCCTCATAATCCCAAGAAGTAGCTGATATCATGGTCTCCTTTTTACATTTGGGGAAACTGAGGTAGACAGAAGTTAAGCTAATAAATGTCTGAGACTAGGTTGGAAGTCAAGTCTCCCTGAGACCCAGCCCAACATTCTATCAGTGAACCATGGAGAATTTAAGTAACTTAACCCGGGTCACGTTTCCAGTAAATGTCAGAGCTAAATTGAAACTCAGAACTGCTCATTCCCACACTGCACCACAGATGATACATTTTAGGATGTATTTAGATTTTTAGATTTAGATTTCTAAGAGTTTAAACAAAAATCCGTTTGAGAGGCGCCCCTTAGTTATCAAAAAAAAAAAATACAGTGAACTCAAGTTTCCCACCCCCTCCATCACCTCATTGTTCTAGTTAACAGAGGCTTAACTGTAAATAGAATCCTGTTAGAAGAATTTTCAGGAGTCCTGTGGATGCTGGGAAAAGCTGATTTATTTTTCTTATAAATTAGACAGGACTCTGACAAGTGTATCCCTTAGAAGGCTATTCAGTATTATATAATATCAGGCTGTCATCAGAAAATAGGGAAGGAATTCTCCCTGTGTGGGAAGTTTAAAAAAATGCTGGAGAAAAACTTTTGAGACAAAGCTAGAGATGAAAATGCCAGACAAAGACAGACAGACAGAGACAGAGAGAGAGAAGAAGAAGAAAAAAATGGAGGCAATGTCTAGTTTATGGCAATACTGTAACTCCCAGTGACTGATAGGGTGGGCTTCCAGCATCCAGGAAGCAGTGATTTCTGGTCACTGGGGTTTGTTGCTGGGCAAATCTGGCCTATTTAGGTAGTTTATAATACCATGTTGTAGAACAGTTTAGGAAACGGAAGAGAGGACTTTCAGGTTTTGTGGTTTTCTTGCTTGGGAGGTAAAAGTAAGAAGAAAGGAGTGATAGAAGTATTTGCTATTTGACTTAACCTTTTACTATGAATGATGTTTTAAGTAAATTACTTTGTTTTTGTCTTTGTTTTTGTCTGTTTTATTCTGGCTGGGTTTGGAATAAATGACTAACTCTTTGAGAGTTATATTATATGGATGGACTTAGAGTCAGGAAGGCTTGAGTTCAAATTCCATCTTATTTACTAGCTATGTAGACAAGTCATTCAGTCTCTCTGGGTCTCTTTCTCCTTATCGTTAAATTAGGTGGGTGGATCAGCAAGCATTATGGGTAATGAGACTAAACTAGAAGCCTTCCCACTATAATCAGGGGTGAAACAAGGATGCCCATTATCACCTCTATTATTTAATGTTGTGGTAGAAATGTTAGCTAGGGCAATAAGAGAAGAAAAAGAAATTGAAGGAATTAGAATAGGCAATGAGGAAACAAAACAATTACTCTTTGCAGATAATATGATGTTATACTTAGAAAATCCTAGAGGATCAACTAAAAAATTACTTGAAATTATTAACAACTTTAACAAGGTTGCAGAATACAAAATAAAGTCACATAAATGATTAGCATTTCTATACATTATTAACAAAGCATAGCAGCAAGAGAAAGAGAAATTCCATTTAAAATAACTATAGACAATATAAAATACTTGTGAGTCTACCTGCCAAGACAAACCCAGGAACTATATGAACATAATTATAAAACACTTTTCACAAAAAAAAAAGATTTAAACAATTGGAAAAATATTAATTGCTCAGAAGTAGGCTGAGCCAATACAATAAAAATGATAATTCTACCTTAATTATCTATTGATTCAGGGCAGCTAGGTGGCCCAGTGGATAGAGCACCAGCTCTGAAGTTAGGAGGACCTGAGTTCAAATCTGGTCTCAAGACACTTAACATTCCCTAGCTGTGTGACTCTGGGCAAGTCACTTAACCCCAATTGCCTCAGCAAAAAAGCAAAAAAAAAAATTATCTATTGGTTCAGTGACATGCAAATCAAATTATCAAAAAATTATTTTATAGTGCTAGGAAAAAACCAAAATTTATTTGGAAGAAAAAAAAAGTTCAAGAATATCAAGGAAAAAAAAATCAAAAGAAAGTGGTCTAGCCCTACCAGATTTCAAACTGTATTATAAGGAGTGATTATTAAAACAATCTGGTAGTGGCTAAGAAACAGAGTAATAGATCAGTGGAATAGATTAAGTACAAAATGCATTGTACTAAATGACCATAATAATCTAGAATATGATCAGTCCTAAACCCTGTAATTTCATCAAGGCAAGAGGCTTCCAGTAAGATACTTCCTCTTTCAATATAGTTAAAAAACCTTCTCTACAACTTATCGTCTTAGACTTGTCTACAACATTGAGAGAGTAAATGACTTGCCCAGGGACACAGATTATAAGGATCAAAGCAAGGACTTTAAACTACTTTCTGGTTCCAAGGCCAACTCTTTCTCTACTGAGATGGGTTGCCTCTGTAGCATATAGATTATAATTGATAAATATTTGACTAAGTTGGTGAATTCAGGATGTGGGGAATCACCTTGCCCTAGCACAAAGCACCTTTTACAAGTCTTTAACAGAGAATTTCATTATTTCAAAGTTGAAAGGGACATGAGTGATCATCTCATCCAAATGTCCTTAGCCATGGATCTCATTGACAATCTGGCAAAGCCTACAAACCCCTTCACAGAATGGCTTTTTCTAACTCATAATTAAAGGAAATCCTAAATTTCAGTTAGGGTTTTGTGAAATAAAGACATAATCTTTTCTCATGCAAGTGAAATCTCAAACGCCAGTTAAAAAAATCCTGATCTAGTCCAAGCCATACTTCAAAAAGCTTTCCATTACTCCATACCTCATAAGTCTGTTTGAAGCCGTCCAGTGATGGGAAATCCCATTGCACTTTGGGAGAACTCTAATTCTCAGGAAGTTTGTTATGACATTGCTGGGACCAAACATTAAGTATCTGATCCATCCATCCTTCACAAAGCATACTTGAAGGCAGTTATCATGGTGCCCACCTCAGACTCTTCTTCTCTCCTTTGGTACAGCTCGGGACCTATCCATGGCTCCTTCTGATGCTTCCTGTTCCATTTTAGGTCATGTTCTTTCTCAGCTTTTACATGGTAGATTGATGCTAAAGGTCATCCTCCAAAGATCTTTAAGAAGGCTAGCATTTTGATAGGCAGCTAGATGGTGCCATAGTTCATCAAGTGCTGGTCTGGAGTCAGGAAGACTTTTCTTCACGAATTCAAATCTGGTGTCAGATACTTACTAGATTTCTGACCTTGGACAAGTCACTCAACCCTGTTTGCCTCAGAAATGAGCTGGAGAAGGAAACAGCAAACTACTTCAGCATCTTTGCCAGGAAAACCCCAAATAGAGTCACAAAGAGTCAGACACAACTGAAAAATGACTGACAAACACAAAAGACTTACAAAGAACATTCCTTACAGCAAGGGTTTTTTTTTTCAAAACGTGATATTATCCCCATTTTACAGATTGAGAGTCCAAAGGGTGAAATGACTGTGGGTTAATCAATCAAACAACAAGCATTTATTAAGCCAAGCATTGTGACAGACATAAGAGATCCAAGAGTAAATAGAATAGTCCTTGCCCTCAAGAAATTTATATTCTGTTGGTGAAGAGATGTCCACAGAGAAGTATAAATGTGCAAATGTACAAGAAAGAGAGGAGCATCAGGAAAGTCTTCATGCAAAAGGTGGCCCTTCTTACTATTTTATTTACTTTCTTTACTAAAATTAAGAAATTAGGGATTCTAGGAGCTAGAGGGAAAACATTTCAGGGATGGGAGACAGTGAGGGTAAGAGTAGAGACAGAAGGCAGGATGCCTTATGAGGTGCCACATGAGGAATATAAAGCAGGTCTATCTGACTGGACTTATAAAGTATGAAGGCGAGTATGAATTCTATCTTTAACTCTTCCTAGATATATAATGCTAGCCAGCTCACTTAAACATGAAGATTTTCAGTTTCTTCATCTGTAAAATGGGAATTATTTTATGAAGTTGTTGGGAGGATCCCATGAGATTGCTTCTATAAAGCACTTTGCCAAGGTCTCTCTCTGCACTTATCAGACTATGAATATTTTGTAAATAATAATAATAATAATAAGGATGGAAAGCTGTCACAAAGCCATTAAGTGCCCAATGAATGATTCCAACCATGGTCTGCTTGATTTCAGATCTAGGACCCAACTTACTTTGCCACACTGTCCTGCTCTTCAGGGCATTTCAAAGAACTACACATCCACAGTTGGAAGGATCTACAGAAGTCATCTAAAACTCATTTTACAGATGAGGAAACTGAAGCTCCGAGAAACTAATTGACTTGCTGATGATCTGACAAATCGTTTATCCTTCAGTTTTGAAAAGGATCATGATCAAGACTCATGTCTTCCAACAGTGTTTCTATTGGGCTTATATCCCAAAGAGATCTTAGAGGAGGGAAAGGGCCCCACATGTGCAAGAATGTTTGTGGCAGCCCTTTTTGTAGTGGCTAGAAACTGGAAACTGAATGGATGCCCATCAATTGGAGAGTTGCTGAATAAATTATGGTATATGAATGTTATGGAATATTATTGTTCTATAAGAAATGACCAGCAGGACGATTTCAGAGAGGCCTGGAGAGACTTGCATGAACTGATGCTGAGCGAAGTGAGCAGAACCAGGAGATCATTATACACGGCAACAGAAATATTATATGACGATCAATTCTGATGGACATGGCTCTCTTCAACAATGAAATGTTTCAAATCAGTTCCAATTATTCAGTGAAGAAAGCCATATACACCCAGAGAGGGATATGAAATGTGGACCACAACATAACATTTCCATGCTGTTTTTCATGATGTTTGCTTGCATTGTGTTTCCTTTCTCAGATAGTTTTTGTTCATGTAGATACGATCGTTCTAGCACAGCAAGATAAGTGTGGAAATATGTATACATATATTTGACTTGTCAAGTATTTTGATATAATTAACATGTATTGGACTTCCTGCCATCTAGGGGAGGGGAGGGGACTAGGGGGAAAATTTGTAAAGGAAAGCTTTGTAAGAATCAATGTTGAAGAACCACCCATACATATGTTATGCAAATAAAAAGCTTTAATAAAAAAATTATACGATGATTAAAAAAAAGACTCATGTCTTGAGCCATGCATGAATTGGATTGAAGTAGGGCAGAGTTGCACAATATCATCAGTTTCTCTCTCTTCAAGTCATTGAAGTCAGTAGCAAGGCAAAAGTCAAGGTGACTGGGGATGGCCTGGGATGCAGTGGATGACCTTGGTCATCCACTTGGTCTTAATTCAATGTCTAACCAAGCTCTAAGTGCTTCAAGGCATCCTTTCAGCTGCCTTCAAGCTCTTGTAAAAAATTGTTCTCATCTACCCAGTCTGCTTGGGGAATGTCTACACATGCTAAGAGTAGACATCTCCCTATCCAACCAATGGATTTGTGGCCCATGGGTTACCTTCAACCTGCCTTAGTCTGCCTTCCAAGATGGTTTACCAGGGTGTGGTGGCTTCACATGCTACAGCTTCTTAGAACCACAAATGAGAGTCGGGTGGCAAGTGATAGAAAAGGTGAATGAGTATCCCTGAAAAGGGCTCAGCACCCTTCATCCCAGAGGTATAGTCCTCCTGAACATCCCATACCTCCCAAGTAGTCAGGAGGAAAGATAGATTTAGGATCCAGCTCCCCTGATTCCAGAGTGTTATTACCTCCCAAAGATTGTTATTTGGATTCATAGTGAATGACATTTTCCTATCATAAACTACCTTACAAAATGTCCTGGGACACCCTCTTCCATGATGCAAATGTTGGTTCTGCCTCCAGTTATGAAGCTTCTGGGAATGAAGGGATACAATCTCTTTAACACAATTCCTTTTTTTATTAAAGCTTTTTAATTGCAAAACCTATGCATGTGTAATTTTTCAACATTGACCCTTTCAAAGCCTTATGTTACAAATTTTCCCTTCCTTCCCTCCCCTAGATGGCAGGAAGTCTACTACATGTTTAACACAATTCTTAATTTCTGTGTGTGTGTGTGTGTGTGTGCACAAGTGCTCTGTGCGTGGGATTATGAAATAGCAAGGATGACATGAAGAGCTTTCGATACTGTAGGAAGGAGCCTGGAGGGGTCTGAACATAAGACCCCAGAGACAGCGACAGCCGGGCCAGCATTCAGCTGGGGAAAGACAGGAGTGAGCTCCATGACTCCAGCAGAGTTCTGTTGCTGCCCTCTTGTGGCCTCTCAGAGCCTCACTTGCAAATGATTGCTCCAGTCAAGGTGTGTGTGGGAGTTTGGATAGGAGTTTCCCACAATTCACTTTGGTAACATCCCCAAACCTGAGGACACAGCTACTCACAGAGGTTTTCCCATCTGCTCAGGTGTACACAGTGGACTCACCTCCAACAGCTCCTGAAATGAGAGTATGACTCTTTAAGAGTGGTTTGATTTCACCTCTGAATTGCTTTTTTGCCAAGACATTCATCAATCTGTCCTTTTGACCATCCTGCCAAACCTTTGCCCTGGCGGTGTCCCATGCCTGGAGCACTGTCCCTCCTAACTGCTACCTATTAGATTCCTGGTCCCTTCAAAGCTCAGCTCACATGTTAGCTTCTATATAAAGCTTTCTGTGGTCCCTTGCCATGAATGATGGTAGTGATCCTCATTATGTTGTATCTATTTGATATATGCCTATATGTATCTTATTCACTGGGCCAGCATATGATTGATAATAAAAATAATAATAATAATAATGCCATGTGTATAGTGCTTCAAGTTTACAAAGTGCTTTATAAATATTATTTCATTTGATCTTCATAACAACCCTGCAAGGTAGGTGCTATTATCACCAATTTACATATGAAGAAACTGAGGCAGACAGACAAAGAATAATTTAGAACAAAATAAATGCTTAAACTGCTTGGTAATTGCTCAATCCTCTCATCTTCGCTTCATAATATCTTGTGCTGTCTCTCTAACTTGCTCCTGGTATCAGTCATTCAATCAACAAGCATTTATTTAAGCTCTTAGTGCCAGGGTACTGTCCTAGGTACTGAGAATAAAAAGATAGAAATCCGTGCCCTCCAGAAGCTTGTAATCTAGAGTGGAGGAGAGAATTTCGATATGATATGGATATGGAAAATAAATATATTAAGGGGGTTTGAAAAGCTACATTAAGAAGAGCTAAGTCTTTTTTTTTTCTTTTTGCTGAGGCAATTGGGGTTAAGTGACTTGCCCAGGGTCACACAGCTAAGAAGTGTCTGAGACCCGATTTGAACTCAGGTCCTCCTGACTTCACGGCTGGTGCTCTAACCACTGCACCACCTAGCTGCCCCAAGAAGAGCTAAGTCTTAAAGGAAGTTCTCTGAAGCAGAGATGAGAAAGGAGTGAATTCCAGGTGGGGATTGGGGAGGAAAGGGGGAGTCAGTGCAAGGATTCAGAGACAGAGAAGGAACAATATGTATAAGGAATAACAAGAAGGCCAGTTTGATTTTCTCTGGCATCCTGCTTTCCCTGGGTTGCTGTATTTTCTGCTCTCCTTCCCATCTCCCAATCAAACTCTATGACTGATTCTTGAAAAGCCTCTGTAATGGATTCACAGTAGCCCAGGGACAGTCTCTTTAGGGGCCCCTCATGATCTGGGAAACCGCAAAATACAAAACAAAGCCAGAGACATTTTTCCTCCAAATCAGAGCCTGGACCAGGGTGAATCCCTGTCTTAATATGTTGGTGGGCAAGGGTGGAAAAAATGGGATTGTCACACTCCCTGCCTAATACACAGAAATATATCCAGTCACCAAACTTGGCCTCCTTGAGTGGGGTATCAAACTCAGAGTCTGGAGGAAGACATTAATTCCCATCACTCAGTCCCAACTCCAAAAGGAACAGATGCAGATATACATATATCCATTCCCAATTCTATTGATTTTTTTTCTTTTTCTAACTGGTTAGAAGCAGCCATCACAGCTACAAACTATTTTGGGTTTCCAGAGAAGCTAAAGAACCCCATAACAATTAAGCTCATTACTGTACAGATTCACTTCAGCCAGATTGGAGGATTTCCTCAGAATATTAGTTTCTGGAACACTTTGCTGATTGCAACATGCTTTAATGGTCATGTTTATATGGAATTCATTTACAATATACTCTCCTTTAATGTATATTCATATATGTGTGTGTATGTATATAGAGATATGATTCTTTGATAGACCCAATAACAGCGAATTCTGCTGAATTATCCTCTTATTCTCAAAACAAGCAAAACAGAAAGAACAGAGAGATCTTTGACCACCAAAAATGTTTGCCAATCTGGCCTCAGATACTTAATGCTTTCTAACTGTGAAACCCTAGGTAAGTCACTTAACCTCAATTGCCTCAGCAAAAGAAAAGGAACGAGGAGGAGGAGGAGGAGGAGGAGAAGGAGGAAAGAAGAAGAAAAGAAAAGTGTTTGCCAAAATGGGTACATGATTTGGGAATAAAGGATGATGCCATAAGCAAATTAGGAGAATAAGGGATAGTTTATCTATCACATCTTTGGAAAATGGAGGAATTTATGACCAAAAAAGAATTAGAGAACATTATAAAATACAAAATGGACAACTTTGATTACATTAAATTAAGATGGTTTTGCCTAAACAAAAACAACACAAACAAAATTAAAAGGGAAGCACAAAGATGGGAACTTTTTTTTGCAGTGTAAGGCCTCATTTCTAAAATATATAAAGAATTGTGTCAAATTTGTAAGAATACAAGTCATTCTCCAATTGATAAATGGTCAAAGGATACAAACAGACAATTTTCAGATCAAGAAATTAAAACCATCTATGGTCATATAAAAATGCTCCGAATCACAATTGATTAGAGAAATACAGATTAAAACAATTCTGAGGCATCACCTCATACCTCTTAGATTTGCTAAGATAGAAGGAAAAGATAATGATAAATATTAGAAAAGGTGTGGGAAAACTGGGACACTAATACATTGCTGGTAGAATTGTGAAATGATCCACCCATTCTGGAGAGCAATTTGGAACTATGTCCAAAGGGTAATCAAACTATGCATACCCTTTGACCCAGCAGTGCTACTATTAGGTCTGTATCTCAAGAAAATCCTAAAAGTGGGAAAAGGACCTACATGCAGAATTTTTTGTAGTGGCAAAGAATTGGAAAATGAATAGATACCCATTAATTGGAGAATGGCTGAATAAGTCATGGCACATGAAAGTAATGGAATATTATTGTTCTATAAAAAAATGATAAACAAGCTCATTTTAGAAAGGCCTGGGAAGATTTACATGACTTGATGCTGAGCAAAGCAAGCAGAATCAGGAATACATTGTACACAGTAACAACAAGATTGTGCAATCATCAACTATAAGCAACTTGGTTCTTCTCAGCGGTTCAGTGACCCAAAGCAATTCCAATAAACTTTGGATGGAAAATGTTATCTCCATGCAGAGAGAGAACTACAGACACTGAATGTAAATCAATATATGCTATGTTCATTTTTTTTTCCTTTTTTCCTTCTGTTTTCTTTTTTGTGTGATTTTTCCTTTTTGTTCTGATTTTTCTCTCCCAACATATCTTGTTGATTTCAGTGCAATGGTGGTAGCCCTTCTGGCTAGCCCCAGCCACGGAGAAGGCCACACAGTCAGGATGCCAAGCTCCAATACAGGCCACCTTGCACAGGCCATGGTGAGTTTTTTGGGGAAGTTTCTTTGTGTGCCAGCGGCTGATGACACCTTTGTAGCCCTTGCCCTTGGTCACCCCAATGACATCAATCATCTCATCTTGTCCAAGGAAATGTGTTTTTTAAAAAAATGAATGTACATGTATAACCAGAAAAAAAAATAAATTAAAAAATGCCACTGTTATGAAGCCACATATCATGCTCAGGGTCTGCATGGGCGAAGACTTCTAAAATATAGATGACAAGGTCCTCCAAATATTTTCAGATGACATTTTCTATTTGTGTGGATCCCTGTAATATGATAGCCATTAAGCTCTACCATCATTTAAAACCTAGATCAACCTAAGAGTCCACCCTGCAAAAACACAAGTGAATGAAAATTACTTACCGTGCAGAGTATCAAACACAGACACATAGGTAACCCAAAGATCCATTTTTTTGTTTAGTCATTTCAGTTGCATCCAACTCTTTATGATCTAATTTAGGGTTTTCTTGGCAAAGATAATGGAGTAATTTACCATTTCCTTTTCCATTTCATTTTTACAGATGAAGAAACTGAGGCAAACAAGGTTAAGAGCCTTGTCCGGAGTCATAACTTGGGGCTCCATTAGTACATATAAATTAGACAGGTACCAAAGACAATAAATTGAGCCCAAAACTGAAAAAGAAGAGAATGGAGTAGACTGTGTTTCTCTCAGTAACCTACCTCATCATCTGCACAGATTCAATGATCGCCTTTATTCAGATGACACTCAGGTGTGTATATCCAGTCCTGTTTTTTTTTCCTGGGCTTCATTTGGACCTCTGCCCTATCCGAACTAGATCTCAGCATTTGTCCCACCAAAGTCCATTCCAAATTCTAGCTTTTCTATTTCTGTATAGGGTACTGTCATCCTCCCAGTCAACCAGGTTCACAAGCTCATACCTAACCCTCATTCTGTCTTTTCCCAGGTCTAATAAGTCCTCAAATCTTGTCATTTCTACCTCTCAACCATCATCTTCTCTCCACTCACATAACCACTATCCTAGCTCAGCCTCTGTTATCCTTCCCTTTGACTGCTACAATAGCTGGCAAATTGGTCTCTCCCCTCTCCAACTTGCCTTCTATACAGCTCTTAAAACCTAGGTCTGACCATATCACTGCCTTGCTCAAGTTGCTTCTATAGTTCCTTATTACCTCTGGTAGATTGGAGCCAGGTTGTGATGGGCTTTAAATGTTATATTGAGAAGTTGATATCAATAACAAAAGGAGATAGTTTGTGGGGTAGGGGAGTAACATGATCAGAATTGTTCTTTAGGAGTGTCCCTTTGGCAGCTATGGAGGAGAATAAATTGAGTGGGCAGAGAATGGAGGCCCTAACCCTAAATGCTCTGGCTCAGGCTCTGGCTACGCCACCTTCTGTCTTTCTTCAAGATCCAGCTCAAATCCTGTGTGAAAAGGGTCTTTCCTGGTTCCTTCAGCTGGAAGGGTCTTCTCTTTCCACATTACCTCGCATCTAATTTCTGTATATATAAAGTTCGAGGGATTTCAAACTTTATGTCATGACCTCTTAGACCTTAATTTGCTTTCTCTCTACATCCTTAGTAGCCTTGACTCCAGGATTCCTAGAAGAAAAACAACCAAAAACTGGTGCTGTCTATGGGACCATTGGCTTCTAGCTTCTAATATCTTTCATTTCTCCTTTTTTAAACTCCCTGCTTAGTGACTTTTGTGCCCTGATCTTGGGTAGGTAACTGATGCCCTTTATTCTCTAATTCTATGGGAAACAGGTACTGAAGGTGTGCTTGGGACCATTCCAAAAAAGGCAAAACCAGCAGGCCACTGAAAGGCCAAATGAGTTGTGGTTTATGAATATCATGAAGAGGCAGTAGATGATTTCAAATAGACATGGAAAGACTTGCATGGACTGAAACTAAGGGAAGTGTGCAGAATTAGAACAATTGATATTATAACAATATTCATTCTTTATCAATTTGTAAAAGACTTCAAAATTGTTTGTTTCATACAAACAATTTTGAAGTCTTTTACAAATTGATAAAGAATGAAATGAGCAGAACCAGTTGAACAATTTCTACACTAACCCTATAAAACCCTCTAAAAATTTAACACTAACCCTATAAAAACAAACTTTGAAAGCTTTAAGAACTTGATCCATAGGAATAGCTAGGTGGCTCAGTGGATAGAGCACTGGCCCTGAAATCAGGAGGACCTGAGTTCAAATCTGGTCTCAGACACTTCCTAGCTATGTGACCCTGGGCAAGTCACTTAACCTCAGCATAAAAAAAAAAAAAAAAAAAAGAACTTGATCTATACACATGATTCTGAAAGTCTGATGATGAAACCTTCTCCTATTTTAAATGGAGTTGAAGGAAAATAATCTCCATTTTAACAGATGAGGAAACAGAGATGTAGAGAGATTAAGTGAATGGCCCAGCTAGTAAGTATCTGAGATCACATTTAAACACAAGCCTTACTAACTCCAGAGTTCTATCTACTGAGCCACCCAGCTGCCTAAATGCTCAACTTCAGTTTTCTTATCTATAATAAAATGGAGGTGATATGTGCCATGTATCACAATGAGCTCAAAATGAACATGTGACCTAAATATGAACGATCACACCATTTAAAAATTTCATCAAATACATTTTATAACTGGAGGAAAATTTTTTTAGTGTATTTTTATTTATTTTGTTAAATATTTCCCAATTACATGTAAAAAATTTAACATATATATATTTTTTTTAATTCTGAGCTCCAAATCCTCTCCTTCCTTCACACCTTCCCATCTCTTAAAAAGGCAAGCAACTTTTCAACAATGAGATGATTCACACCAGTTCCAATGATCTTGTGAAGAGAGCCATCTACACCCAGAGAGAGGACTGTGGGAACTGAGTGTGGTTCGTAACATAGAGTTTTCACTCATTTTGTTGTTGTTTGCTGCTATTTTATTTTCTTTCTCACTTTTTTCCTTTGTGATTTGATTTTTCTTGTGCAGCAAGATAATTGTATAAATATGTATGCATAGATTGGATTTAACATATATTTTTACTATGTTTAATGTATATTAAATTACTTGCTATCTAGGAAAGGGAGTGGGGGGAAAGGATAGAAAACTTGGAACATAAGGTTTTACAGGAATTAATGTTGAAAAATATCCATGCAAATCTTTTGAAAATTAAAAAGTTTAATAAGAAAAATTAAAATTAAAAAAATAAAAATTAAATTAAAATTAATTAAAGGCAATTAAATTAAAATTAAAATTTAAAAAGGCAAGCAAATGCATATCGATTATACATGAAAAGTCAAGTAAAAGATTTCCATATTAACCACGTTGCAAAAAAATAAATAAATAAACTCACCATACACAATTCCCCTGCCAAGAAAAATAGTTTTCAAAGTATTTTTCAATCTGTTCATTAGTTCTCTCTCCCTCTCCCTCTCCCTCTTTCCCTCTCTCTGTCTCTGTCTGTCTGTCTGTCTGTCTCTCGCTTTCTTTCTCTCTCTCTCTCTGGAGGTAGACATCATTTTTCATCATGAATTCTTTGAATTGCCTTGTATCATCATCTTGATTGGAGCAGCTAAGTCTTTCACAGTTGATCATCTTTACCATATCTCTGTTACTATGTATAACATTCTCCTGGCTCTACTAGCTTCACTGTGAATCAGTTCATATAGCTCTTCCTAGGTTTTTTCCACGAGCATCCTGCTCATCATTTCTTATAGCACAATCATATTCCATCACATGTACCACAGCTTGTTCAGCCATTCCCCAATTAATGAGCATGCCCTCAGTTTCCAGTTTTTGCCACCACAAAAAGAGTGGCTACAAATATTTTTGTATAAATAGGTCTTTTTCTCTTTTCCTGGATTTCTTTGGGAAACAGTCTTAGTACTGTGGTTTAGGAAAATCACTTTAATGACTGAATGAGGAGAGATTGGAGTGGGGAGAGACTGAAGATTTCCCAGCAGACTATAATAATCCAGGTGTGAGGAGATGAGGGCTTGCACCAGAAGGGGCAGAGGAGGGAAGGGTGCACATTTCCAAGATCTTGCAAAGGTGAAATCAGCAAGTCTTGGCAACAGCTTGGAAGGGGGTGAGACAGGAAAGATAGTGAGGATTCCAGAATGACACCTGGTTCACAAGAGTGAGAGACTGGGATGGGTGTTCACTCATTTCCTTCTTAATACTATTACTTCACTCTTTTGACTGACATCCCAATACTAATTTCCTCCCCTTTCTCTTGGTCTCAAAAACAACTCTTAAAAAAATCCTCTGCTGTTTATAACTTATCTAGTTTCCATCTTCACTAAATCATTCTTGGAGTTGGAAAGGATCTTAGAGGCCATATGGTCCAAACTGCGGTTGAACAGATATTTCCTCTCCAACACTCTCAAGAGGCAATCCAGCCTTTGCTTAAAGACTTCTAGTGATGGAAAAGATGAAGACTAAGACGAACTCACTACTCCATCCAAGCCTGTTCACTCCTTTTTGGCTCGCTATGATGTCTGTCTTTAAATCTGGGTATTTAATGGAAAATAAATTAAAGTTGTTCTTTTGGATCTCAGAAAACAGTACTGAGAGCAATAGATGGAAACCATAGAGATATCAATTGTAATCAATCAACGAATCTCTTAGTCAACAATGAGTAAGTCAATAAACATTTGTTAGGTCCCTGCTATGTGCCAGGAACCATGCTTAACCTTGCTCTAGATTGTATAAATTTATAGTGCGCTGATTAAGGTAAAGGAGAAAGATCTAGTTTCAAATCCCACCTCTAAGCTTGCTATCTGTGTGACTTTGGTCCAATCATTCAATCTTCCTGGGCCTTCTTCTATAAAATGAAGGTGATGGATTAGAAGCCCCCAAGATCCTTCCAGCACTAGATCAATAATTCTATGATCTCAAAGTAAGAAGAATCTGGAAGGGAAACAGAGACAATTTGATGTTGATGTCAGTGATAACTATAAAAAACTTTAGCACTTATATTCTTTGCATCAAAGCTACCCAAAATGACAATGAACTGTTTCACTGAGCAATGGGATTGTTAGACCAGAAGCTTTCAAGGGAAGGCTGAATGACTACTTGCTAGGAATATCGTAGAGAGAATTTCCATTCAAGTAAGAGTTGAACTAGACAGTTTCCAAGGTCTACTCCAACTAAGATGTCTTACAATTGTACTAGTCTATGAACTCATTCTCTGACCATGCTGAAAATTGAAGACAAATGGAGTCAAAAATTGTTTTCTAAACAAATGGAAAATGACAGTCTTGTGTTATTAATTCTGTCCAGACACAAGTTCACAAAGACTTTTATATTTATCTCCCAGTTCATTTCCTGGTTTACTCTTACTTCTATCTCCAGTTCAAAGCCAGGATTTCATTTCTATTGGTTCCCTCGGTCACTGGGGAAACAAGCATCTTTCTTTCTCTAGCTGCTAAATATCTACCTTCCAGGAACTTCCAGGGTTTTTGTGAAAGGTAAAATGGTGGACCAGACATTTTCTCTGATCCCCGTGACCTCTCAAACCTCTCAAAAAACAGAAATGTATATACCCAAAGTAAAGCAACTTCAGTTATTTCCATAGCCTATCACACCAAGAATCCAAAGGAAGATGAAAAAACCTGGGAACTGGCATTCACTGACTCAAGCTCCCCCATTTCTCATGCTACTAGCAATGAAGCTTTCTTGTACTAACACATCCAAGGACATAGCACAGATCTACAGTTCTACCACAGATTTTCTTCCTTCTTTCCAGTAGAGTAGAGACTGGCTCCAAGCCAAGGAAGTTTGCTCAGGCATCCACCATCAGCTTGACCACAGTCCTCTACTAGCAAAAGACTGCTGGCATTTGCAACCCAGAAGCATCAATGCTGCAAAGTTCTGAACAACCGATGCTGGGGAAAATAGGCTCTGAATTGTCAATTCTGGCCAGAGACCTGAGGTTCAGGAGTGTGACAGGTCACCAGAACAAGCCTAAGAGAAAGAGCAGAGCACGCATTCTAACTACTGATGAATTGTGAACTGTCCATTGTGGGAAGAGATTGATATCCAGTCTCCAAGGAAACCAAAATCAGATGGGAGAGAGTCAGAAAGTGAATAAGAGAAATGGTCATTATGCAAGCAAAACATGCTGATATTGGAGACAGGAGAGAGACAGCCTAAACATCCTAATGTACCTAAAGCTAATTACTGTCAATCCTTCAGTCCTCTTTTCTCCAGGTCCACAAATCCTAATTCCTTTAGACTATTATAAGGGTGGGCAGCTGTGTGGTACAATGGATAAAGCATTGGGCCTGGAATTAAGAAAACTTGAGTTCAAATCTGGCCTCAGATATTTATTAGCTGTGTGACCCTAGGTGAGTCACTTCATCCAATTTGCCTCAGTTTCCTCATCTGTCAAATGACCGGAGAAGAAAAATGGCAAATTTCTCCAATATCTTTGCCAAGAAAACCCCAAATGGGATCATAAAGAATAAGAAATGATTGAAACAACTTAGACTTTTTAATGGCCAAAGGAGTAATCAGTGTACCATACCAAAAGGGAGCAAAGAATATAAGGATAGTTCTGTCTCCACCTCCAACTAACATATCACAGAGGGGCCAGATAACAGCAATAACAATCATAAAAAAGGACTTTTAGTAATCAGTAGTCTTGAGTTTACCCTTTGGTTACATATGTTCCTGACTCGTGTGCCTCACATGACTTTTGTACTTTAAGCTTAAACCTGATCTCCCCAAAGGATTTGTGTATATGTGAGGAGAGAGTGTGTCCCCAGTTTGGGGAGAATGTTTTATACCAAATGTTCTTGCTACCCCACAGTAAATACCTAAAAATGATAAAAATAGTCATCTTATTGGCCAATTGTCAATGAGAAGCACACTAGTGAGGGGGAGGGGAACTCATAAGTGACAGTCCTAAAAATCTAGACCTTCAAGGTTATCACTGGAATCATGAGAATAGAAATAAACTGCCTTCTGGGAGCCCAGCCAGCCAACACAATTGGGAGTTAGTAGACCCAAAGCGGATACTGTGCTACTTTCAGATAATCAGAGAATTTTAGATCTTTAAAGGGTCTCCTGGATGATCCAAGGAACAGAGTCAAGCATCTCAGAGTTGGCTGGGCCCTCAGAGATAATTTAATACCAGAATGCCTCCCACAACCATCTCCAAAGGGGGCCACCAGATTTTGCTTGGAGATATTCCATTTGAAAGAAACCACTACTTCCCAAGGGTCTTTCCATTACCAGTAGTGAACCCTGACTCCACCCAGTTTGTGGTGCAATAACCTCAAGTTCTCAGATGCCCACTATCTACCCACTGCTCCTAATTCAGCCTTCAAGGACTGATAAATCAGTCTAAAAGAATTACATCAGGTGTCCTCTCTGTGTCAAAACAAACCTGATCTCTCTTCCACATGAGAGGAGTTCAAACTATTCCATTTTACATACAAGGTAAAAAAAAAAAAAAAAAGAGTCCAGAAAAGGAAATGGAGTTGCCTGGTATACACAGTGAATTTGATTATTCTTTCCACTTTATTAAAATCTCAGGGACCCACATTTCTGTTTTGAGGATTATTTTAGGCTCTAGGACAAAGGGTTTTTTTCCTAAATAGCATTTTATTTTTTTATAGTTACAAGTAAAAACAATTTTAAACATTCATTTTTTAAAATTTTGAGTCTCAGTTTTTTCTTCCTGCCTCCTCATACCCTTCCCTAAAAATGTAAACAATTTGATATAGGCTATATACATACAATCATGAAAAACATATTAGTAAGACAGAGATTCTTAATCTGATTCCATGAATTTTTAAAAAGATTTTGATAACTAAATTTCAATATAATTGGTCTCCTTTTCAATCTTATGTGTTTTGTTTTGTGTATTTAAAAATGTGATCCTCGGCAACATCAATATTATACGACAATCAATTCTGATGAATGTGGCTCTTTCCAACAATTAGATGATTGATGCTAGTTCCAATGATCTTGTGATGAAGAGAGTCGTCTACTCCCAGAGAGAGGACTATGGGAACTGAATGTGGATCACAACATAGCATTCTCACTCTTTTTGTTCTTGTTTGCTTGCATTTTGTTTTCTTACTCATTTACTTTCTTTTTGATCTGATTTTTCTTGTGCAGCAAGAGAATTGTATAAATATGTTTATGCATATACATATATTGGATTACTTGCCATGGAGGGGCCAGCGAGGAGTTGGGGAGAAGGAGGGAAAAATCTGAAAACACAAGGCTATACAAGGGCCAATGTTGAAAAATTATCCACACATGTTTTGCAAATAAAAAGCTTTAATAAAAAAATTTAACATCAAAAAAATAAAGTAAAACTATATAAAAAATAAAGATATGTATGGGGGCATTTATATGTAAATGATTATTAGAAAATAAATTTTCTGGGCTCAAAAAAAAAGAGAAAAATTATCCATACATATGTTTTGAAAATAAAAAGCTTTAAAAAAATTAAAAAATAAAAATGTGAACCTAAGCGGGAGTCATAGACTTCACCAGACTGTTATCAAAGGGGTCCCTGAAATGAGATAGGTGAAGAAGCTTTCATGTGGAAGTATTAAGTCCTTTTCTGAGTTAATTATAGCTCCCAGAGGTCTGTTCTGAGTTCTATCCCCCTCTCCTTCCTTGCACTGAGTAAGAGACAAGCCTGGAAGACATCCAAGCAGTAAAAGGGATGATGATGACCACAAGCAGATGGCCCAAACTGGGGGAGCTGCCAACCACTTCATTCAAAGAGAGGCAGGACTTACTTTCTAGAAATAGCCCAAGGACAAGGTGGGGCTGCTTCCATCCTGCAGATGGAGAAATCTGGGAAGTTTCCATTCCTCAATCTTGCCATTCATCCCACATCTCCCCTCCCTTCCCTATAATGGGATCCAGGCACCTTGAAGATGCTGGAATGGAGCCCACTGGTTTCCAGTCTTCCCTCTGACCATCCGTCACTCTTCCATATCCTTAAAAGAAATAGAAGTGCCTTAGCCTTATCTCACCCCCTTCTAACATTTTTAGGCAGTTTTATTTATATGCACTTACCTTCTTATAACAATTCTATGAACCTGTTTTTCAACAGATGAGGAAACTGAGATACAGAACAATGAAAAGAGCTTTCAGATTCAGGAGATTCAGAGAATCAGAGTTGGGACCTCGCCTATGGCTAAGTATTCTCTCTAGAGCATAGGCCCACTTGTTGGTCATCCAGTATTCTGTGGAAAACCACTAATGAGGGGGAACTCACTGTCTCCCAAGTAAGTCCAACCCACTTTTGTGTAGTTCTAATTGTTAGAAAGTTTTCATCATACAGAGCCTCAGTCTACCTGTCTATAACCCTTCTGTACTCCTGATTCTGTCCTCTGGGTCAAAAATAAGCCCTTCTGTACTTATCAATCCTCATATATACTCAAAGACATGTATTTACTTTTCTGGGCCAAATACCACCAGCTTCTTCAGTAGGGATGTCTATGGCATGATCCTATCCTGATAGTCCTCCCCCAGACTTGTTTTAGCTTATCAAAATATTTTCTAAGTCTTTAAGGTTTGGAAAGGGCTTTATAAATATTTTCTCATTTTATCCATCCCAGAATCAATTAACATATTTCAGAACTGGAAGAGCTCTCAGATATTTATCTCCTCTAACTTGATGGAAAGAAGCAAAATAGATCTTATCTTTTGCTGTTTGTTGTTCAGTCATTTTTACTCATTTCTAACTCTTTGTGACTCGTTTGGGGTTTCTTTGGCAAAGGTACTAGAGTGGTTCGTCATTTCCTTCTCCAGGTCATTTGATAGATGAGGAAACAGGTAAAGTGGCATGCCCAGGGTCACAGCTAGGAAGTGTCTGAAGCTTTATTTTAACTCTACCTGATTCCAGGTCCAGTTCTCTAGCTATGTCACCCTGAGCAAATCACTGAACCTTTCCCAGCCTCAATTTTCTTATCTTTAAAATAATTGAGATGGACTCAATTGTCTCTAAGACTCTTTCTAGTTCTAATTTTCTGGTCCTATAATCCATTCCCTTTATCAAAGACCTTCACTGACACACTTTTTGATTTCCTGAGCAAATTCAAATCCCATAACTTGAGGCAGCTAGGTGGTGCAGGGCAGCTAGGTGGTGCAGTGGATAGAGCACCAGCCCTGAAGTCAGGAGGACCTGAGTTCAAATCTGGCCTCAGACACTTAACACACTTCCTAGCTGTGTGACCCTGGGCAAGTCACTTAACCCCAATTGACTCAGCAAAAAAAAAATCCCATAACTTCTCAGACTTTATTTCCCATAGGCCCCTCCCTTCTTTTCATTCTAAGTTCCCCTAACATAATAATAACACTTTTCATTTTTATAACCCTCCTCAAAACAACCTTACAACATAGGAAATGCAAAAATGGCTGACTCCATTTAAAGGATGAGGAAACTGGGTTCCAGAGAATTGAAGTAATTTATCCAAAGTCACAAGGCTAATAAATGACAGAGCTCAGATTGGAATCCAGGTTTCCTGACTTCAAGGGCAGTGTTCCTTTGACTACACCCATCTCCAAGGCAACAATCTCTAGAATCCTTTTCCCTCCACACTTAATGTTCCAAGAACAACCTCTGATTTTCAAGTCATCAACCTTCCCTCTCCTGGGTCAAGACTCACTTCAAATCTTACTTCCTCCAGGTGGATATCAAAAGAGGTGACCTAAAGCACCTCTTCCCATCAATGAGGGAAAAACACCAATGGAAAGAAAAAAAGCCTGTGTATTTATCCATCTTATCTTCAGAGGGTCTGAGCTCCTTGAAGTGGGACCAAAGGGGCAGGCAGTGAACTATATCAATTTCCATGACTTCCAATTTGAGGAAGAAAAGGTCTGTTTTGAATGTAAATTTATAGAATAAACTAATGTTAGTGTTAGGAGATACATTAGCAGTTCCATTCCTTTCTCAGAAAAAGAATCTGCCATTCAGAAAGAAAAAGGTCTTCTATTCAGCTTGGCCTAACTTAGAGAGCACTAGACAAGCTCCTCATTATTCTTCTGTTTTTTTTGTTTTCTCTTCAAGCTGAAATCCCTGTGTTATTCATAGAATCAAAGAATTTGAGATCCAGAATCAGCCTGATCATCCCCTTAATCCAACAACAATCTCTGCTTGAAGATCTCCAAGGAGAGGAAGTCATCACCTCCCATTCCCCCTTTGGACATCTTTCATTGTGTTTGTCCCTATATCCAACTTAAAGTTTCTTCTTTGTAACTTTTATTAATGGTTTTTCATTATGTCCTCTGGGGTCAATCAAATGACCAACAAGCATTTTAAAAATAAGCTTCTGTTGATGTCTAAAAACATATGTGATATGTAACATCCCTGCATCTCTTGCCTCCCTCCACAAAGTGGGCTTTCTATGTATCAAAGGAGAGTCATTCTTAGAGATACAAAGACCTGCCTCTGACAGGTAGTGATGGTGTGACTTTGAGCAAGTGTCTTAATTTCTCAACATCCCCAGGCAACTCTAAGACTGTACGATGAAGGCATTTTCTCACTGTACCAATGAAATCACACGTGCCAGGCTCTATCCTAAGCCCAGGGGACACCAAAACACAAATGAAACAATCCCTAACTTCATGAAGCTTAAATTCTCTCAAAGAAGAATATGGATGTTCCCTCTTCCTGAGAGGTCTACATATTCTGATGACAAAAACAAAATCTACTCTGCCCCAGTTTCAAAGCTTTATTTTTTCCCAAATTTGGGAATTTGGCATAGTTGCCTGTATCTGAATAAAGTCCTTCATTTCTGTCTCCTTCCTTGCCCATTCCTAAAAAGTCTCCACTGAATCCTGCCATCTTTTCAAGCCATCATCCTCTATATTTTTCCCTTTCACCTTCAAATTCCTTGAAGAAACTATTTACACTTGCTGTCCCTATTCCCTCAACTTCCACTTCTATTTCTTTTTTTCCATAAAATTTTAAAGTAAGACATTTTATTTGGATGTGGCTTTTGGAAGTATTGGTTATACTTTACTACATATATTTTTAATAGTAGCTTTTTATTTTCAAAATACATGCAAAGATAGTTTTCAACATTCACTCTTGCAAAACCTCATTTTCCAAATTTTATTCCTTCCTTACCCTTTACTCTCCTCCCCTAGACAGCAAGTAATCTAATCTAGGTTAAACATATACAATTCTTCTAAATGTATTTCCACATTTTTCATGCTGCCCCCAAAAAAATTATATCAAAAAGAGAAAAAAAATAAACAAGAAGAGAAAAAAAGCAATCAAACAACAACTAAAAGTAAAAACACTATGTTGTGATCCATATTCAGTCCCCATATTCCTCTTTCTGGATGCAGATGGCTCTCTCCATTCCAAATCTACTGGAATTGCTTTGAATCATCTCATTGTTGAAAAAGAGCCATGTCCATCACAGCTGATCATCACATAGGTGCTTATATATTGCCCTTCATTAGAATTTGAGCTCCTTGAAAGTGGGAACTGTGTTTTTGTCTTTCTTTGTATTCCCAGAGATTAGCATAGTGTCTAGCATATAGTAAGCACTTAATAAATGGCTGTTAATGATGATGATCATCATCATGATGATAGAAGAGAGAAGAAAAAGGCTAAGAGAACTTATTTCCTGAGATAATTGAGCTTAACTCTTAACTTGTGAAGAAAAATGAAGAAAATTCTTGAGAACAGACTTTAATTGGTATACTGAGGGGACTGAATGGTGGGACTGTGTTTCCAGAATTGAGAAAGTCAGCAGTTGTAATGATAATTAGCAGTGACTTTTAGTTTAAATCATTCTCACAACTGATAAAATTATAAATAATTATTCATGTCTTTTGTTTTATTATTTGTTACACTGTTAATAAAGTGTGTGTAACATGTAATTTTTTAATTTAAGCTTAGGAAACTAGGAAATTTGATATATATATTTTTTTAAATGAACAAATGTCGGGGGTAGCTAGGTGGCACAGTGGTTAGAGCACCAGCCCTGAAGTCAGGATGGACCTGAGTTCAAATCTGGTCTCAGGCACTTCCTAGCTGTGTGACCCTGGGCAAGTCACTTAACGCCAATTGCCTAAGCAAAAAAAAAAAAATGAACAAATGTTTATGAGAATAGAGGTTTCTTCAGTTTATTAAGTAAAATTGGAGTAGGGACACACATTTAATTGATTAGTTAATGAGAATGATGTTGTAGTTTTAGCACTTGGCAGAGAAAATCAGAACAATACCTCTTGATTTCCTTAGAACTCAGGATTAGAGGGAATAAAGAAAATGAGCTAGTACCAGGTAGAAAGAAAAATGATAATTTCACCTTGATTGTAATGTAAGGTTTAACTGCAAAACCCTGCTATGTAAATAAAAGATAATTTGAGGAAGAAGAAAAAATAATTCCAAGGATCAGAGAAAGTAAGGAAGGATGAAGAAACTGGGTTCCAGAGAATTGAAGTAATTTATCCAAAGTCACAAGGCTAATAAATGACAGAGCTCAGATTGGAATCCAGGTTTCCTGACTTCAAGGGCAGTGTTCCTTTGACTACACCCATCTCCAAGGCAACAATGGAAGAACAATGGAAGCTGAAGGATGATGAATTGGAGAAGCAAAGAAGGGAATACATTTCAGAAATAAGGGGTAGGGAGAAATAAATGAATAAAGGAGAGAAATGGAGTGATAAATTCAGGAATCAGTTAGCAATCCAGTGTGGCTAGAATATAGGGATCAGACAACAGGCCAACTTCAATTTGATCCCAGAGCCATGTGTTTCCTCCCCAAAGTAATCTGGAAACTCCCATATGCAAGCTTGTGTCTAAGAGGTATCACTCTGCTCTCCCACCCAGCTCTGGGAAACCATTCACAATGAGCTATCCTTATGGCATCCCACTCCTGGGAACCTCCTTCACTCCAATTCCAGTGGGGACATAGGCTGGCCTCGAGAACAGGCTGCCTTTTTTCTCAGACTGTACTGGAGGTTTAACTGTCCCTTCCTTCACCACTGCCTTTGGCTCCTTAATGTCAAACTGTCCTCAGTATAATCCATCTTACCAAAATCACAGCTGGGCTGTTTTTGCTTCATGGTGAAAAGATTTCCAGTTAGTTCAGCAGGAAAGAGAGCAACGTGAAATAAATTTGGGAAGACAGTTAAAAAACAGACTAAGGACAGGCCTTGAATGACTGCCTGAAAAGTTTGTATTTTGTCCTAAGGACAATGGAGAACTATGGGATGTTTTTGAGCTGTGAAGTTGTCAGACCCCTGCCTTAAGATTATTTTGGCAGCTGTGAGGGGATGGAGTTAAGAGACACTGAAAACAGGGAGCCCAATTAGTAGCTTAGTACAACAATCCTGGTGAGAGATCATAAGGCCCTTTTATAGTTCTATATGAATGAAGAGAACCGATGTGAAGATGTTGTGAGAGGGGGGTGCAATCAGCATCACTTGGCAATTAATTAGATTTAAGGGTGGAGAGAAGGAAGGGGGGAGTCAAGAATTTCCCCCAAGATTGGAAATAACAAGGAATAGTTTTTGAGTTGTGTGGCAGTCAATGTGGCCATGGCCCAAGGTGAGAACATCGTCTACTCCGTAACTCTGGCACCTTGGAGATGATGACTGTTCCCTGGGCACCTCTCCAGATGGAGTCAGGCAGTAAAGTGTTTGCCCTTCGAGTCCTTGTTCCTGGCTGGAGGACCAGATGAGGGCTTTCAGAAAGATTTCCCAAGAGCAGAGGCAAACAGGCTATGGTATGCTGAGAGGGATGGAAGTCAAGGAAGAGGATCATCAAAGGAGCCCATTAATTAGCTCAGAAAAGGAGCTTTCAAGGTTAGTTAGCCCAGTTCTCTCCATCTGCATCTATAGAAAATGAGAAATAAGTGACGGACCCAAGATCACACAAGTAAGAAGCAGCAGAGTCAAGATTCACACTCAGAGCCTCTGACTCCAAACCTCATGGGCTTTCGGCTCTAATGATTCCTGCATATGTAGTTCTTAAAGGTTTGAAAGATTCTTTACAAACATATCCTCCTTTTGGGGAGTGGACCTTTATCCCCCAGAATGTAGCATCTGCAAAATGAGGGGGCTGGACTCAGTGACCTCAAAGGTCCCTTTTGACTTCAAATCTCTGATCTTCTCCCACCCTTCGTACTCAACTTCTGCTGAGAATGAGAACAGGGACTGAGCCATGAGGCTAGGAAGCCTGTAAAATGAAGGATGCTACCGCTGTTTAATCATTTTTCGGTTGTGTCCAACTCTCTGTGATCCCCTTTATAGTTTTCTTGGCAAAGATACTGGAGTGGTTTGCCATTTCCTTCTCTAGCTCATTTTAAAAATGGGGAAACTGAGGCAGAATAAAGTGACTGGCTCAGGGTCACACAGCTAATAAGTATCTGCAGCCAGATTTGAACTCAGGAAAGTGAGTTTTCCTGACTCCAGGTCCTGTACTCTATCCACTGTGACACCTAGCTGCCCCCAAAATGAATAAAGAGAAGTTGGGGGGAGGTTTGCTGAGAACACTAGAAGTCTGAGAAGAGGGTTGGGGTATGCGGACTAAAGGAGTTAGTTTCCAACAAGAAATTGGTAAATATCAAAGACCTTGAGAGCTTTCTAAGGGGAAGACAAATAAATGGGATCTTGATCTCCTCTCCCTCCATCTCATTTCCTTCTCCCCTCCTTCCTCTTGTTTCCTCTCCCTCCTCCTCCTCCCATCCTTCTCCTTTTCCCCCTCCCATTTTCCTGGACCATCTCCCCTCCAAGTGCCTTTTCCCTGGCTCAGCTCCCTGATTCCAGACTCAGCCCACCTTCCCAGGGCTCACTCTAACCTGCCACCTTTGCCTCCATTCCACCATGGTGCCCACGCCCCCAACTATAAATGCTGCAGCCAGGAATCCTGAGTGACAAACTCTGCCGGATCATCTACCATGGCTTCAGCTGGAACCCTCCCATTGCTGCTGCTGCTGCTGCTGTTGCCTCTCTCCAGCCTCAGCCCCGGTGAGTCAATCCCCTCACTCTCAAGAGAGAAAGAGTAGGGGTTCTCAGTGCAGTAGAAAGGTCAGTGACTTGGAGTCCAAAGGTCTGGGTTCCAGGGGTCCCCACTTCTGATGCTTATATCTGTGTGACCTTGAGTGAGACAAAACTCTGGGTCTTAATTTCCTCCTTCACATAACAAGGGTGAACTGGATGACCTCTGCAATCCTTTCCAGCTCTTCATCTCTTCTCCTTCTTCCATCTCCTGCTCTTATATACCAGGAGCCAGAGTGGAAGTCTGAATCCAGCAAATGAAGAGTAAAAATTAGAAGAAATTGAAAGAAATCATCCCTCTGAAAACCCTCCAGAAAGAAATGAGAAATGGGAGTGGGAATGAGAGAGAGATTATGCCTGTGTAAATATTCAGGGAGGCTCTTGGATTTAAAAAAAAACAGATTTTACAAGTAAAAAATTAGGAAAGCATGGTTATATAGTAGTTCTCCTGGAAGAAGATGTGGGGAGATTGGTGGATCACAAGCTCCAGAATAATATGGGGAGCCAAAAAAGAAAAAAAAAGGTCTAAATTAAGAAGTGGAAAGATCCTAAAAATAAAGAGATTATGATCATCCCACAATTATTCTCTACTGGTATCAAATTCAGAGCAGAACAATATAGTTTAGAAAAGACATTGAAGAGTATAGAAGGAGGTCAACAAGGAGGATGAAGGTTCCTATTGGATTTTAGGGTAGCTCATTTTATGAGAAGTAGATGGAGCAATTAGGGGAATTTAACTTTTAAAAAAGGCTCAGAGATGCACAATAGTCATTTTCCAAATATCTGAAGGGCTCCTGTGTGGAAGAGAAAATGGGCTTGTTTAGGAAATAAGCTGGATCAGGTCTAGGGGAGCCACACAGACTACAGAAGGATCTGTTCATGCTATGTGGGGATGAATCAAGGCATCCATGGTCCCATGATCACTGTCTTCAAGAATATGAAGGCTGTCTTGTGGGAGAAAGACTCCACTAGTTCTGCTTGGCCCAAGAGAGAAGAACCAGGAATAATGGATGAAATTAGAAGTTTAGCTTTGACATCAGGAAGAACTTTCTAACAGTAAGATCTAAAGAGAGTGGAAGGTAATGAGCATCCCCTCAGTGGAAGTCATCCACCAAGTTGGATAATCACTTGTCGGGGATGTTTTGCTGGATGGAGGGAGGGGGTTCTTTTCCAGATCCAGATTGGACTAGACTAGTTTGGGGCAAGACTTCTTCCCACTTTAATTCTGTAGTTCTGTGGAGGTTGACAATGGGAAGTCAGGCAGCTGTGCTCCCCAACTGAGGAAACTGGTTTGGGTCCTCAGTTGCAGCAGCTCGAATCCCCACACTATCAGCCTGTTCCCAAGATCTCGAGTTCCAGTGTCAGGACATTGAGACAGCTATTCTCTGTGGAGCCCTCGGTCAGTGCTTCCAGAAGGTCTGGGGACATGCTAATGAAGTGAGTATCAGTTCACTGGGCATGAGGGGAAAAATCCCAAGGGGTATGTGTGAGGAACTGAATCCCAGAAATGGATTAGAGAGAATAGAGAGTTTCCAGAGATTGAGAAGTAGGAAAGAAGGCTATTGTTCCCTCAGCTGCAAGGCCCTAAGGTCACTTATTTATATGTCTCTTGTACATGGCATCTCCTCCATTAGAATGTAAGCTTCTTGGGGACAGGAAATGTGTTCTTACCTTTTTTGTGTCCCCAGAGCTTAGCGGTATGGTTGGCACATAGTAAGTCTTTAATAAATCTTTATTGATTCTTGATTGATGATTGATGGGAATCTAGTTATCCGTTCAATTCAATAAGCATATTAAGTACCTACCATGTATCAAGCATCATGATAACCCTTGGGATAAAATCATAAAAAATGACTCAATCCCTATGCTCAAGGAGTTTGCCATCTAAGCCTCCACAATCAATCAATAAACATGTATTAAGCACCTATTATGTGTCAGGCACTGTGATAAACAATGAGGATACAAAAAGAGGCCAAAAAGACCGCTCCTGTCCTCAAGGAGCTTAATAGGGGAGACAACATGCTAAAAAATATTATATACAAAGCAAGCTCTATATAAAATAAGTAAAAAATAACTGAGGGAAGGCACTAGAATTAAGAAAGAATGGGGAGGTGCAGCTAGGTGGTGCAGTGGATAGAGAATCAGCCCTGAAGTCAGAAGGACCTGAGTTCCAATCTGGTCTCAGACACTTAACATTCCCTAGCTATATGACCCTGGGCAAGTCACTTGACCTCAATTGCCTGAGGGGAGAGAGAGAGAGAGAGAGAGAGAGAGAGAGAGAAAGAGAGAGAGAGAGAGAATGGGAAAGGCTTTGAGTAGAAAAAAGAGATTTTAGCTGAGACTTAAAGAAAGGTAGACAGAGTGAAGGAGGGAGAGCTTTCCAGGTATTGAGGACAACCAGAGAAAATACACAAAGCTGAGAGATAGAGGGTCTTGTTCTCCACGAAAAACGTTCTGTCCACATCAACATTGAGATCGTTTGACCCTAAGAGGAATTCTCTCTTCCCTGCCCTTTGCTCTGTTCCTTTCCTCCTTCTCAGGATGACGTCTGCCAGGAATGTCAGGACATCGTGACCATTCTCACCAAGATGGTTAAAGAGAAAATTTTCAAGGTATTGAAATTCTTCCTCCCCTGGGGTTGGAGGAAACGTACCTGGAAGGCAACAGGAAAGGTACAGACAGGGAACAGGAGAGGACGTGGGGCAGCACAGAAAGGGGAACGAAGATACTGGACAGAAGTCCAGCACAAAAAGACTACAGAATTACCAGATCCATCACAAGAGCACCGAGAACCTTGAGCTCATTCATTAGGTTCAGTCTGTGAATGGAAATAAATACCTTGACCTGATGTTTTTTCCTTGAGCCCTCCCCATCTCCCACTTACCCCACTGGATTTTCCCATGTGACCTCTTTCCTCCAGTCACCCTATGAGAATTTCCTTTGCCCCTGCTTCCCAGATCCTCTCATAATCCTGCATTTTCTCTCTAGAAAATCATTAAGAACTTCCTAGAGGAAGAATGTTCCAAGCTACCCATGAAGCTCATAGTCCCAAGTTGCCAGCACATGGTGGATCAGTATTTGTCTCTCCTCATCACACATTTCCAGGGACAGATTGTGAGTAATACACATATGTATATACCCAACATTCATTCAAAACTCATACCTAATATATAGATGTGATGCAAAAAAGTCCAACAGACAGTTTCTGAGTAATGAATTATTTTATAAATCACACTAACATAATTAATAAAAGAGTTATTATAACTCTCAAAGACCAAAGAGCCCTCTTGGAACTCATTCAGTGCTTCTATGCCCTTGGTAGAGTAAGTGTTTCTGAGGATGGCAACCAACTCTGGTTAACCATTAATGAGAAGAATAAATATTCTGAGTGTGGACCCCTTCTAAAGAGGGGTTGGCATTTGTGACTTTGATCACTTTTGCTCTCAGACCACACCCAGCCTCAGGAAATCTAGACAAAGGATATATCCTCACTCCAGATCAAGTAGTCCAGAGTGGGCTGGAATTCACTTTAAATTAAATTCTTTGTAAGGTTCTCTAGTTGGGTGAAGTTAACCATCCAAGAACAAAAAGTCATGTCATCTCGCAACCATTTCTTTCAGTTTAATTCAATATTTGACTATCATATAAGAGAGAAATAATTTTTCTTAATACTCAGTAATCTTCCCTAAATCCTACACACATCATATTCACTATATATATATATATACACATTGGGACTCACATACATAAACAGAAAGCATTCACCTCCAAAGACACACAAAACTAATCCACATTTACACAGAGC
>JAJPUD010001649.1:31872-87806 GCA_023553655.1 Myrmecobius fasciatus | reverse complement strand
CCAGAGTTTCCACTCCACATCCTTATATATAGAATATTCACTCTACTATCCCATCACATACACACATATCCTACTGTACATATATACATTGGGACTCACATAGATAAACAGAAAGCATTCACTTCCAAAGACACACAAACTAATCCACATTTGCACAGAGCACTCACCCAACCCAGAGTATCTACTCCATATCCTTACATATAGAATATTCACTCTACTGTCCCATCATACACACATCATACTCACTGTACTTTCACCTCCAAAGACACACAAACTAATCCACATCTTCCCAGAGCACTCATCCAACTCAGAGTTGCCACTCCACATCCTTACGTATAGAATCTTCACTCTACTGCCCCATGAAAAGCACCTAATCTTTGTACACATACAGAGCACCCACATACATACAGTTCCCCATATACACATAAGTCTTTCCTCACACACACTGCACACCCTTTCTAAATATATAAGCTCAGAAATATATACATGTGTTCATCCCCTGCCCAGTGGTCTACTCTATACCTTCAACTACCTGCCCCTCTACCCCCGGTGAGTGTCTCTCATTCTACATGTGTATATTGTGTATACTTCCATTCATAGAGTTTCTGATTTCTCTTCATCAAAGACTGAGTTGAGACCAGGGATTTCTTCTCTCTCCTGGTTGCCATTATGTTTTCTGATGCTTCTTATTATCTCCCAACAGCCAAAGAGGATATGTGGGAGTCTCAGCCTATGTGAAAACAAGACTCCCCTCTCATTATGGAAGCCAGGGTCTCAGGCTCTCTCAGAGGAGCTGGTCCCAGCATTTCTGGAGGATTTCCCAGAAAGACCTGGGGCTCATACCCAGGTGAGCTGCCTCCCCTCAATGTCACTGTTGGCTACTGACTTCATGTGAGAGCTCTTCCCTCAGTCACTGTTGGCTACTGGCTTCGTGTGAGAGCTCTTCCCTCAGAGAACAAAGCAGGAGCCTGGGCTGGGAAGAGAGAGGAACACCTTTCTGAGGATGGTGGAGGGAGTCAGGTCACTAAAGCCAGAAACTGGAGGGGTTTTCTCCAGGTTCCTTGAATGAATCACGGCATCCTAAAAGCCTAGAATTAAAGGAGCCTGGGATCTCAACAGAGAAGGTAAAAAAGATGGCACTCTACATGATATGCTAGAAAGATCTAACTGGAGAGAACTAGACGGAGCAGTGACTAGAGCACTGGCTCTGGAGTCAGAAGGACCAGAGTGGCATCAGACACCATACTTACATTGTGGACAAATTAAGTCACTTAACCCCAATTGCCCCTGTTATCCATCAATTCAAGGGCCCTTTTCTGCTTAGTAATAGCCTAAATAAAATAGTCATATAAAGACAGAGAAGATATTATAGCTTATTTGATCAAGGAAATCAGCAAAAATCTTGATTTGAGAAGAGTTTCTTTATAGAAAAGAGTTTTCTGGTCTGGTTTAGGTGGGAAAGGCCAGGAGAAATCATCCTATGAGGCATCAGGGACAATAGCTATCCATGTACATTAGGAATGGGGATGGAACCCAGTGGTTCATCTGGCTGATGCCTTGGGAACCGGTTCTGTTAAAAAGAATGGGTGGCTGGGAGAGAAACAGAGAGACAGAGAGATAGGGTCAAAGAGAGATACAGAGGCAGAGACACAGACACATACACAGAGACACACAAGGAGAAAGGCAGAGAGAGAAGAGAGAGACACACACAGAGGCACACAGAGACACACACACACAGAGAAAGACAGAGATAGAGACAGAGGAGACATACACAGACACAGAGATAGAGAAAGGGATAGAGTGACAGAGAAAGGGACAGAGAAAGAGACAGAGACAAGAGAAATTCTTAACTACACAGAGGCTTTGGATTTTAGTTATCCAGGCTCTCCTGTCCCCCAAGAGTGCTAACAGTAGGGTTTAAATCCTTTAAGGCAGGTTTGGATTTTCATTTTGTCTTTCTATCAACAACACTTACCAATCAAAAATCAATCAATAAACATTTATCAACCAGCTACTAAGTGCCAGGCAATGTGCTAGGTGAAAAATGAAAAATAAAATGAAATAAAACAATCCTTGCCCTCAGAGAACTGATATTTCATCCAAGGAGAACACATTCAGAAATCTGCATGGACAAAATAAATGTAAGGCAATTTGAAGGAGAAAGAAACCCTAGAAACTAGGGACTTTAAGGAAAGCTTCATGCAGGAAGGTGTTGCTTGAGCTGAGCTTTGAAAGAAAGAAGGGATGCTTTTCAGAGGAAAAGGTCAGGAAGGAGGGCATTCTGGATGTAGGGCACAGCCTGTGCAAATACAAAGAGATAAGACAGCATATCATGTGTTAGGAACAGCAAGAATGACAGTTGACTGGATCAAAGAGTATAGGAAGAAGAATATATAAGACTGGAAAATTAGATGGGAGCTAGATTGGAACCAGGTTGTGGAGGGCTTTAAATGTCACAGAGCATTGTGCTTTGTACCCAGTAGCCATTTAATAAATGCTTGTTGAGCTGGATTGTTTTTTGAACTACACAGAGGCCCCTCAGCTAAAAGGATTAGCCAGAGCTCTGTCCAAGGTTCTGGTCCTACTCCAGTCTTCTGCTGGGGGAGAGAGTATGAGTTATATGGTCCAAGACCATGGAGATACTTAGTAGAGTGTCAGTGAAAGAATAAGAGAGTGTATGAATGGGATTCCAGGGTTGGCTAGGACACAGAGAGAAGAAAGAAGAAAAGGATTTCTGAGCCTCCAAATTGAAAGGGACCTCAAGAGCCCTCTTGTTGGACTCATAACTGAAAAAAAAGAATCTTTTTCAGACAGTCTCCAACTAGTGGTACCAGTCTGTGCTTGAAGATCTCTGGTGACAGGAAGCTCACTCCCTCAAGCCTAATTTTTTTTTATTCTGAGGTAATTGGGGTTAAGTAACTTGCCCAGGGTCACATAGCTAGGACGTGTCCACTGTGCCACCTAGCTGCCCCTTCAAGTCTAATTCTTTTTCTTTGAAACTTTCTTCCAGTATTTCTGGTTCTCTTTTCCAGTGCCCAAGCAGAGCACATCTGGCTCCTCTTTCAACATTCAGCATAATAATTGTCACAAATAAATAATTATTAATATATTTCACAGCCCTTCAAATATTTGAATACAGCTAAATCCTAAGGAGGGGATTAATAGTCTCTCCTTTCAGAATTAGAAAAAGACAGAAGACACGGGCTCAGGCCCAACTAGTGTAGTTAAGGGAGATGGAGAAATGGGAAGAAAAGAGTGTGGGAAGAAGAAGAGAAGAAAGCCAGAGAGTTTCTGGAATAGAATCCTGCAATTGCTGGAAGATAAGCTATAAAGTTAGGAAGGCAAGGGACAAGAGACAGACCTCTCCAACTGATCACTCTCTTTCCCATGGTTCTCTTCTTCTAGGACCTCATCAAGCAGAATTTTCCCATCCCGCTTCCATTCTGTTGGTTCTGCAGAATTTTAATCAAGAAAGTTCAATCTGTGATCCCCAAGGTGAGGCCGAAGGGCTGTCCTTTACACTGAGGCATTCTCCCTTTCCCGTTCTTGATGGCTTTACCTCCCCTGGTTTCCCCAGCTGGCCTACCCTATCCCTGCAGTTATCAGCTCACAGTTATCTTGGTTCCTGGCCTCAACTCCATCCCCACAAGGAGGCTCAGTTCACCTGCAAGTAGAGGTTGGGTGGGGATGGATCTTTGTCTGACCCCCTCCGACACTAATGGGCACACACTTGACTGCCCAAGTCTTTAGGAAGGGACTAGAATGCATGTGGCCAATCAGAAGGGACCATGGGATAGTTCCCAATATCCTCAAGTTAGCCTAGAAACTGGTTATGCTCCAAAAAGAACCACAGGAATGAAAACTCTGATGACTTAAAGAGATTCTAGCTTGGGAACCTTTCAGATCAGATTGTACCTAGCCTAAATATCTGCTTCCACCATAGGCTTCCCTCTTTAATATTTGGGTTCTAGGGATAAGATGGGGAGAATTCAGGAGAGAGGTATTACTGCTGGAAAAGGTTGCCTGATTCTATTTGAGTTAACCAGAACTCCCCAAACCCTTCTAAGGTTTATAGGGTTACTCCCCAGTGAGGGAACCCAGGACATCAGGTAGCTCCCTATTTCTCCCTTCCTTCTTTCCCCTCAGTCAGTTGTTACTCTGCCCCTGGAAAGGAAGGATAATTTTCCATACTTCAAATCTCAGTCCTACAGCCCCTAAGCACTAGAGAACTTGCACTCTGGAAGCATCTCCACCTCCATTTAGGGTAAAATAAAATGTAAGCTCTTTGAGGGCAGGGCTGTTGTCTCTGTATGGCTAAACCAGGAGCCAAGTTGGCATAGGGTGGCTGTTGGGTTTTCCAAGAAGACCAGAAGTTTGGAAGATAATCTGCAAAAGTAGGGATACAGTGGGCCCTGACTCCTTTATGTGTTCAAACATTCCCATCCTGGCCTTCTTCCTGTCTCACCTTGGAGCCTCACCTCTGCCCCCACTCTTCTCCTTCAGTCTGTGCTGGCACTGGCTGTTTCTCAAGTGTGTCACATTGTGCCCCTGGTGGTTGGTGGCATCTGCCAGTGCCTGGCTGAGCGCTACACCATCATCCTGGTAGATGCAGTGATGAGCCGTGTCTTACCCCAACTGATCTGCGGCCTTGTCCTTCGATGCTCCCCTGAACAGACCTATAACCTAGGTGAGCCACAACTGGCAAATTGCTCTTTATGTGTTTTGGCAGTCTCTTTTCTTTACTTCTCAGGTCCATTTGTCCTTCATCTCAGCCCCTTCCCCTGTCCTAAATGTCCCCCTTTCCCTCTGGCTTTGGCTTCTCTCCTCCCTTCCATCACATCTCTGCAAAACATGCTATTTTAGGACTACTCCCAAACCAGTGGACACCCTCAGACCCAGACTGCCGCCTCTGTGTCTCGGTGACCAGCTGGGCAGCATCAGAACTGCCAGGGAACAGCACTGAGAGAGACTTAGAGAAAACATTACTTAGCATCTGCAACAACCCTCAGCTGGACTGGCAGGAGGTGAGAGCCATGAGTTCCCTGCAGCCAAGACCTTCAGGACTATACTCGAATCTCCCCCTCTCCCAGAAATGATAGTAGTGAGCCCTGTACAGCTATTCCTTTAATACTTGCAAAGCACTTGAGACAGTTTTTATTTCATTTGATCATTACCACACAGGTACTTACACTTACAACGCTTAAATGGGCAAATCATTTAAACCCCTATCTGCCTTGGTTTCCTAATCTGTAAAATGCAAAATGTAAAATGTAAAATGATAGACTCCATGGCCCCTAAAGCCAGATGAAAAAACTGAGGCCCCATAAGTTTAAATGATTTGGTTCTAAGGTCATTCAAATAGAAAGCATTGGAGATGGGATTTGAGCCTACCTCAGAGTTACTAGCACAGGATATGCTATGTTATCCTGTGCCACGTGATTCTCTGCTACATGTGTGGTGATCTCATCTCCACGAGTGGACTGTGAGCTTTTGGAGGTTCTGAAGCACCTGCATTAGCCCATTTCCAGCCTGTGGGCTGCCCACCTGACCCAGCTAGTTGGGATGGAAACAGTCCCACGTCTGAGCTAAATCTGAGTCCTCACTCTGCGTAGTTTTGAGAAATTACAACACTGACTCACATCAGTGGCACTTTAGGACCACCAGAAAAATCTGGTGAAGAAAAAAAAAGAATTAGTATGATGCCCATTTTATAGATTAGGAAACTTGTGATTTGCTCAAGACCATATAGCTAGTCTGAGAAGAGGTCCCTTAGAGAAGGTGACATCCTGGGGGAGGAAAGAAAGAAGGATTTCAGCAGGCAGAGATTGGGGAGGGAGACTCTATTCCTCAATCCTACTTCTCTCTCTCCCCCTCTCTCTACAAGGATCATAGAATTCTGGAACTAAAAGTGATATAAGTGACTACCCAGTCCTGAAAAATAATCCCTTTGATCTGCAGAGGCAGGGACAAGGTCAGGGCAGCCCCCATCCAGCAAAAGTTTTCTAAAACTGAAAATAAGCTAACATTTAGGGCTTCTCAATTCAGCCAATATTTACTGAATTGAACTGGAAGAGGCCTTAGGGGCCATAAGTCCACCCCCCCCCCATTTTACAGATAAGGAAACTAAGCTAAACAGAGGTGTGATTTGTCCATTTAAGTGTTGTAAGTGTAAGTAAAATATAAAATGGGGGTGAGGGTGACCAGATGATTCCTAAGGCCCTTTCCCACTTTGAATCCTGTGGTCTCCATAGCCCAGGTCCAACATGTAACCTTATAATGTACCTCAGGGTCTGTTGCACATAGTTAATATTTTGTTAACTTGGTGACCTAGTGGATAGCAACTATTTTGAATGAAGGAGGGAAGGTCCAATTCCCCAGCTCTGGTCAGTCTTTACATCTGTGTGTGTGTGTGTGTGTGTGTGTGTGTGTGTGTGTGTGTGTGTCCTGCCTTCACAGTGCCAAGGTTTGGTGGAGCAATTCTATCCCTCATTACGTTCCTTGCTGCCCCAAGGCCAAGACCCTCACATTATCTGCCAGGTATGTTTGGCCCCCTCTGCCCACTCTGTTCTCATTCTCGATGCTCCACTGGGTCCTTCCCATCTCTGCCCAGTATGGCTCTGTTCCTCTGTCATCCAGACCTCCTGGGGCCATGATCATCCCCAAAAGAGGCCCAAGGTCATTCCCACTCATGCATGACACTGAAATATGTGGGCACCAACCCTGTGCTCACACACACCAGATATTCTGATATCAGGAAAATCAGATTTATGTCGAAGGTCAATGAAAGCCTCAAAGGGGGTTGCACCCAATCACTTTGGTGGTTTGAGGACAGAAAGGTTAAGGACCAGATTGGGAGGATGAGATTGGGATGAGTCCTATCCTTGCCCCATTAAATGTCCCTCTAAATCACTATATAATCTCCCTGCCAAGTCTAGGAGGAGATATTAATATGAAGGGGAAACCACGGTAAATTTGTCCTCTTGGACTCCAGAGCTAGGGAGGGAGGGAGAGGACTATTGGAGGTGACAAGGCTCTGCCGTGCTTTGTTCCCTGCTGGGCTGGATTCTCTTGGACAGACCCTGGGGATGTGTGAGACAGAGCTCAGTCAGCCTCGGACTCCAGCCTGTGCCCAGGGCCCGACCTTCTGGTGCTCCAGCATCCAGGCTGCCAAGGAGTGCCATGTGAGTACATCTGCTTCCAGATGGAGAAGCAGGGACAGAGAGGGTGGGAGGAAATGAAGGCCTGAGAGGATGGGATATGAGGATGTGAGGGCTCTTTCTCAGGATCACCATGACCCAACAGAAACCCAGGAGGGTCAAAAATAGATGAACCCTTGCCCCTCCCCAGACAGCCAGACCCAGGCTTCTTAGCAAAAGGGCTAACATATACCCGGAAGACAATCTCTACCAAGAATCTCTGATGGTACCAGGAGTACAATAGCTGTGAGAGGCTGGGCTCTGGGTCAGGAAATCCTGAGTTCGAATCTTCCTTTTGAGATTTACTATTTGTGTGACTATGGGTAAGCCAGTTTCCTTATCTGTAAAATGGGAACAATATCACCTATGTCACAGGGATCTTGTACAAACCTTTAAACACCAAATATGAATAGATTGATGATGATGATGATGATGATGATGATGATGATGATCTCCAAGCTGAAAAGAACTAATAATTACCTTCTGAGCTTCTCTGTTGGCCTTAGCCTTTCAGTAAAAGGAATTCTGTCCTGTCTTAAGAGCCATCTTTCCTCAGATCTCACCTTCTAGACACCTTCCTGTTAAGTGTGCTCAGTGCCCAGTCCAGCCTCCATACAGCCTCTAATGTGGATTTGTGAGGCCTTTGAGAGGGTCCCACCTTACTGTAATACCCCCAAAGGGATTGTAGGATCATAGCTAGAAGCCTAGAGACTTTGGGGGTCTCCAAGTCAAACCCCATTATAGAGAAGAGAACAGTGAAGTTCTCCAATCTAGTAACTGAACCATAGTCATAGAGGCAGAAACATCAAAGATTTTAAATCAAAGCCTCTGAAATCAGTGTTCTTTCCACTCCATGTCCCTTCAGGTAATGGACTATCCCTATAATTAATCACTCAGGTTAGTCACTGCTCACTCCTGGCTTTGGAGAAGCAGGTCCTATGGGTTCAAACTTGAGGGAAATACAACAGAAAGAACCTTGAGTTAAAAATCAACACACCTGAGTTCTGATCCCAGCTCGGCTACTATCTAGCCATGGATAGATAAGTGAGAAGTCACTTGAATTTCTCTGTGCCTCAGTTTCCTCATCTGTGAAATGATGAGGATGGACTAGATGGTCTTTTCAAGCCCTAACCATCATCTCCTGCTTATTCTCCATCTTCAACTAAGACAAGATTTAAAAAAAATTAATGGACCACCCATTGGGGAACAAAACCTTATCCATTTTGACCATGAGTGGTACATGCTACATCCCTCTGTTCTCTGCCTTCTTCTCTGGGTGGTTGGGCTGCTGATCAAGCTGAGGGCTGAGGGCATCTTCTCTGCTTTTAGGCAGCCCTGTATTGCAAAATCCACGGGCAGGATTGATGTGTCCCACAGAGGAGCCAGAGCAGCAGCAGTTCTCAGGAAAGAGCCTCCCTAGAGCCCTGCACTCAGGCTGGCCAGAGCTGCCAGAGGCTCAGAGGCTCATCCACCCCCGATGCTCTTTGGACCACAGCCTCAGCCTGATTCCATTTGTACTTAGAGGCTATTTCTTAGAATCCTGCAGGATTGTGGGCAGTTCTTCCAGCAGCCTTTCCAAGTATCTTTGACCCAGCCGCCCAACTTCACCACTGTTCTTTGTTGGAGAGAGAGATGACCTGCTTCTGAGCTGCATCCCTCAAATCTTTTCACCCCAAATAATCCGCTCCAATGTAATAACAAGTAAAGTTTTGGATTCAAATCCCAAGTGCCTGGAAGTTTCCATTTTAATTGTTACTCAGTAGATGGGTAATTAGAAATTACTTCATCCAGGACAAAAACAGGAAGTAGGGAGAATGGCCCAGAGGGAAAGGAGAATCTGACTTTCAAGCTCCAGGACCTGGGAGAGCAGCCCCACAAAATTGAGTCCTGGAGTAGAAGTTGAAATCTAATCAGGAGGCAGCTAAATAGATGGTGAAGTGGTTAGAGCAATGGCCCTGAAGTTAGAAGGACCTATGTTCAAATCTGGCTTCAGACACTTAATAGCTGTGTGACCCTTGATCCTCCAGAGGGTTGGATTCAATGCCCTTTAAAGTCTTTTCTAGCTATGAGAGAGAATATGTATTTGTGGATGTCAGTCACTTGACCCACACTTGACAAGTCACAATCCAATTTGCCTCTCAAAAAATAATGAAATCAATGAAGTCTAAATGTAATTCCCATATCCCCCAGAAGAATAGTACCTGTATCTTCTAAGAAATGAGTTCAAGGGGGCAGCTAGATGGTGCAATGGATAGAACACCAGCCCTGAATTCAGGAGGACCTGAGTTCAAATTTGATCAAATATTACTTCACCAGTATCTTGTACTTTTTCAATTTGTATTTTTGCATAAATTTCATAAGGTATATAATTTTTAATACAGTAGTGAAGACTTCCTTGTCAAATAATGTATATAACTATTAGTACAGTAGTGAAGACTTCCTTGTCAGAATGGGCGGATGAGAACAACTTGGTCCAATGGCCATGAAGGTAGCTGAAGGAGGTGCTGTGGAACGCTTTGAGCTTGTTTGACATGGAAGACGAGTGTCATCCACCGTGTCCCCAACTATCACCAATCATCCTGACTTTTGCCTTGCCACTGTATTTCAATAACTCAGGAAAGTAAGGCTGATGACTTTTTTTTTTTTTGGCTGAAGCAATTGGGTTTAAGTGACTTGCCCAGGGTCACATAGCTAGGAAGTGCTGAGTATCTGAGACCAGATTTGAACTCAGGTCCTTCTGACTTCAGGGCTGGTGCTTTATCCACTACACCACCTAGTTGCCCCAAGGCTGATATCTTTGTGCAAGTGTGCCTCATTTAAATCCTATTTATGCACAAGGCAAGGAAATATCCTATGACATCACTGGTCCTCTGACAACAAAGGATATAATTATTATAATAATGATTAGTACACTAGCACATATATGGGCTGCTTAATTGGGGAAGTGGATAGACAGAGTGCCAGGTCTAGAATCAGGAACACATCTTCCTGGTTTCTTCTAATGTCATTAATTCAGCCTCAAATAGAATGTTCTACACATGGAAGATGATTTGAAGTGAGGAGAGACTTGAGACAAGACCTTCTGATAAGAGAATGATTGCAACGAAAGACACATTGAAGTTTTGAACTGGAACAATGGCTTTCTGAGTGGAGAGAATGGATAGTGAAATGAAGAGATTTGATAGTTGATTGGCTAGGAGCAACCCTTTCATTTTATATATAAGTGACTGGAGACCCAGAAAGGATAAGTGATAGTTAGTGGTGAGATTTGAACTCAGTTCTTAGCAGATGCAGGTACTGTTCTTCTGGGAGGTGGAGAAATCACATTTAGACTCCATTTATTTTATTTATTTATTTTTTTGAGGCAACTGGGGTTAAGTGACTTGTCAAGTGTGGCTCAAGTGGCTGACATCCATAAATATCTTACTGGACTAGTCACTTAACTCTATTTCCCTCAGTTTCTTCATCTGTAAAATGAGCTGGAGAAGGATATGGCAAACTGCTCCAGTATCTCTGTCAAAGAACCTCCAAATGGGGATCAGGGAAAGTTAAACATACATATATCATTTAGAAATGAGTAAATATCGAGGGCAGCTAGATGGCACAGTGGATAGAGCACCAGCCTTGATGTTAGGAGGAGAGTTCAAATCTGGACTCAGACACTCAGTACTTCCTAGCTGTGTGACCCTGGGCAAGTCACTTAACCCCAATTGCCTCAGCAAAAAAAAAAAAAAGTAAATATTAAAAAGAAAAAATGAGAGGGTTGGATTTAATGCTCATAAAAGTCTCTTCTAGCTCTAAAACTACAAGAATACAATATTTGTGGATGTCAGCCAAGCCTGGGCTCCCCTCCCCCTGATTCTGGACAACAATAGTGGCCAATTAATAGCTAACAATTTTAAGGTTTTTACACCAACAGGCCAACAGCCACAATTCACAGGAAATAAAAGCTGGTGCTGTGATTAGTCTTCTTCACTGAGATAAGGATTTATCAATCCTACACCATCCTAGGGGAGCAGGAAGTAGGCAATAAAGTTGTGTGGAGACTCACTACACAAAGAGCCCAGCACTGTTGGAGGCTGAGCTCATATCTTCAGTTTAGAAGGGCCTGAATAAGCTTGGAGAACACCCAGAGACCAGCAGACCAGATGAGGAAGGAGCTTCAGTTCGTGTCCCCAAGATCAGATGAAGGAGTTGAGTTGGGAGAAGGGAAGAAATGTGATAGCTTTGGGTCATGGAGTGTCTCTTGGAAGAGGAACCCCAAAGATCAGAATGGGGAGGAATTGGGGAGAATTGAATCTTCATCTTCAAATGAAGATGAAGATTTAGGCTTAACAAAATGAGAACATTGTTCCAAAGTGAAAAGGACTGCCCTGGGAGGACAAATAATGGCTTTCCTTTCACTGAAAGTTTTTCAGCAAAAGTTGGATGACCATTTTAGGTGTGTTGTCTGTTCAGGGTATCCTTCTTCTAGATGGTCCTGAGTTCAATCAATCATGTATGACTAGTGAATCAAGTTCATAGGAGGGAGTAAGCATGAGAAAGCGGCAAAGCAAGCTGGCACAGGTTTTAAATGTCAGGGGAAGAGGAAATTAGAGTAATAATTAGGAGTTTCTTTGCCCAACTTTATGCCAATAAATTTGATAATGTAAATAAAATGGAGGAATATCTACAAAAATATAGATTGCCTAGGTTAATAGAAGAGGAAATAAATTATTTAAATAGCCCCATTTTGGAAAAAGAAATAGAATAAGCTATTAATCAACTCCCTAAGAAAAAATCTCCAGGGCCAGATGGATTTACATGTGATTCTACCAAACATTCAAAGAACAATTAATCCCAATACTATATAAACTATTTGAAAAAATAGGGAAAGAAGGTGTACTACCAAATTCCTTCTATGACACAGATATGGTGCTGATAGCTAAACCAGGTAGGGAGAAAACTGAGAAAGAAAACTATAGACCCATTTTCCTAATGAATATTGATGCAAAAATTTTAAATAAGATTTTAGCAACAAGATTACAGAAAGTTATCTCCAGGATAATACACCATGACCAAGTAGGATTTATACCAGGAATGCAGGACTGGTTCAATATTAGGAAAACTATTAGCATAGTCAATTATATTAATAACCAAATTAACAAAAACCATATGATTATCTCAATAGATGCAGAAAAAGCCTTTGATAAAATCCAACACCCATTCCTATTAAAACATTGGAGAGTATAGGAATAAATGGGCTTTTCCTTAAAATGATTAGTAGTATCTACTTAAAACCATCAGCAAGCATCATATGTAATGGAGTCAAACTAGAACCATTCCCAATAAGATCAGGAGTGAAACAAGGCTGCCCACTGTCATCATTATTATTTAATATTGTCTTAGAAATGTTAGCTTTGGCAGTAAGAGAAGAAAAAGAGATTAAAGGAATTAGAGCAGGTAATGAGGAAACCAAATTATCACTCTTTGCAGATGACATGGTAGTATACTTAGAGAACCCTAGAAACTTGACTAAAAAATTACTAGAAACAATTCACAACTTTAGCAAAGTTGCAGGATACAAAATAAATCCACATAAATAATCAGCATTTTTATATATTACCAATAAAGTTCAGCAGCAAGAGATACAAAAAGAAATTCCATTCAAAATAACTGTTGATAGTATAAAATATTTGGGAATCTATCTGCCAAGGGAAAGTCAGGAACTATATGAACTAAACTACAAAACACTTTCCACACAAATAAAATCAGACCTAGTCAATTGGAAAAATATAAAATGCTCATGGGTAGACCGAGCGAATATAATAAAAATGACAATACTACCCAAACTAATTATTTAGTGCCATACCAATCAAACTCCCAAGAAATTATTTTACAGATCTAGAAAAAAATAGTAGCAAAATTCATTTGGAAGAACAAAAGGTCAAGAGTTTCAAGAGAATTAATGAAAAAAAAGGCTGATGATGGTGGACTTGCTGTACCAGATCTAAAACTATATTATAAAGCAGTGGTCATCAAAACCATTTGGTACTGGCTAAGAAATAGAGTAGTTGATCAGTGGCATAGGATAGAATCACAGGACAAAGTAGGCAATAACTATAGCAACATAGTCTTTGATAAACCCAAAGACCCCAGCTTCTGGGATAAGTACTCACTATTTGACAAAAACTGCTGGGAAAATTGGAAACTAGTGTGGAAGAAATTAGGGCTTGACCCACATCTAACACCAGATACCAAGATAAGATCTAAATGGGTTCATGACCTGGATATAAAGAGTGATATTATAAGTAAATTAGAGGAATGTAATATAGTTTACCTCTCAGACCTATGGAGATGGAATAAATTTATGTCCAAAGAAGAACTGGAACTCTTTTTTTTTTTTTTTTGAGGTAAAGCTATTGTGATAATTTATTTATTTTTTTTTTATTTTATTTTATTTGCATAACATATGTGTGGGTAATTCTTCAACAATAACCCTTACATAGCTTTCCGTTACAAATTTTCCCCCCAACTCCCCACCCCTCCCCTAGATGGCAGGATATCCACTACATGTTAATTATGTAAAAATATTGGCAAATCGAATATATGTATACATATTTCCAAACTTATCATTGTTGTGCAAGAAAAATCTTATCTACACAAACGATATATCAGATAAAAGAAACACAATTTAAGCAAACATCAATCAAGGAGTATGAGAATGTTATGTTGTGGTCCACATTTCGTATCCCTCTCTCTGGGTGTATATGGCTTTCTTCAGTGAACAACTGGAGGTGGTTTGAAACATTTCATTGTTGAAGAGAGCCATGTCCATCAGAATTAATCGTCATATAATACTGTTGTTGCCGTGTATAATGATCTCCTGGTTCTGCTCATTTCACTCAGCATCAATTCATGTAAGTCTCTCCAGGCCTCTCTGAAATCATCTTGTTGGTCATTTCTTACAGAACAATAATATTCCATAATATTCATATACCATAATTTATTCAGCCATTCTCCAATTGAAGGGCATCTATTCAATTTCCAGTTTTTAGCCACTACAAAAAGGGCTGCCACAAACATTCTTGCACATGTGGGGCCTTTTCCTTCCTTTATGATTTCTTTGGGATATAAGCCCAATAGAAATGCTGCTGGGTCAAAGGGTATGCACAATTTGATAACTTTTTGAGCATAGCTCCAAATTAGAACTGGAACTCTTAATTGAACACCAGATAGATAACTTTGACTATATTAAATTAAAAAGATTTTGTACAAACAAAACCAATGCAGTCAAGATTAGGAGGGAAGCAATAAATTGGGAAATCATCTTTACATTTAAGGGCTCTGATAAAGGTCTCATCTCTAAAATATATAGAGAATTGTCTCATATTTATAAGAATTCAAGCCATTCTCCAATCGATATATGGTCAAAGGATATGAACAGACAATTTTCAGAAGATGAAATTAAAACTATTTGTAGTCATATGAAAAGATGCTCCAAATCACTATTGATCAGAGAAATGCAAATTAAGACAACCTTGAGGTACCACTACACACCTGTCAGATTGGCTAAAATGACAGGAAAAGATAATGATGAATGTTGGAGGGGATGTGGGAGGGCTGGGTCACTGATGCATTGCTGGTGGAGCTGTGAATGGATCCAGACATTCTGGAGAGCAATTTGGAGCTATGCTCAAAAAGTTATTAAACTGTGCATACCCTTTGACTCAGCAGCATTTCTATTGGGCTCATATCCCAAAGAAATCATAAAGGAAGGAAAGGGCCCCACATGTGCAAGAATGTTTGTGGCAGTCCTTTTTGTAGTGGCTAGAAACTGGAAACTGAATGGATGCCCATCAATTGGAGAATGGCTGAATAAGTTATGGTATATGAATATTATGGAATATTATTGTTCTGTAAGAAACGACCAGCAGGACGATTTCAGAGAGGCCTGGAGAGACTTGCATGAACTGATGCTGAGTGAAATGAGCAGAACCAGGAGATCATTATACACAGCAATAACAATACTATATGACGATCATTTCTGATGGACATGGCTCTCTTCAACAATGAAATGTTTCAAACCACTTGCAATTGTTCAGTGAAGAAAGCCATGTACACCCAGAGAGAGGGATATGAAATGTGGACCACAACATAACATTTTCATGCTCTCTGTTGATGTTTGCTTGCATTGTGTTTCCTTTCTCTGATATTTCTTTCTTGTAGATATGATTTTTCTTGCACAACAATGACAAGTGTGGAAATAGTATACATATATTCGATTTCTCAAGTATTTTAACATAATTAACATGTATTGGATATCCTGCCATCTAGGGGAGGGATGGGGAGTTGGGGGGAAAAATTTGTAACAGAAAGCTTTGTAAGGGTTAATGTTGAAGAATTACCCAGACATATGTTTTGCAAATAAAATTTTTAAAAAATTAAAAATTAAAAAAAAATAAATAAATGTCAGGGGAGTTAATCATTCGATCCTGGAAATAGTCAGGAGCCCCTGGAGCTTGAGTTGGGAGGAGATGAGATCATAACCAGATTTCAATGAGTAGATAGAAGATGGTTGGGGGAGACCATTAAATGGCACAGCAGAGAAAACATCAGCCCCAGAGTCCAGAAAATATAAGTTGATATCCAGCCCCAAACCATTCTAGCTTTGTGATCTCAGGAAAATCGCTTAATCGCTCCTTGCCTCAGTTTCCTCATCTGTAAAATGGGGATAATAATAACATTTCTCTTTCAGGGTTGTCAGGACGATCAAATGAGATGACAAAAAATAAAAAAAAAATTAAAAAAAATTAAAAAAAAATGAGATGACAACTGGAAAGCACTTAGCATAGTGCCTGCTACAAAAATGCTAGCTATTATCTGAGAGATTCTGTGAAAATAGAAATAACAAGATTTGGTCATTTATTGGATAGTGGGGTGAGAATTAAGAGATCCTTTCCAAGTCTGAGATTCTGTCAATATAAGCAAGTCCCATGCATTTTAAATGATAGATCCATGCCCAAAGTCCCACACACATACACAGTTCCCCCCAGACCCACAGATGGAAGTGACTTGCTCAATGTCACACAGCCAACAAAACCAGGATAGCAAACCCACCTTGTCACTTCAGCACTGACTGCCAGAGTGGAAGGCTTCCATTTCAGATCTTAAGGAAAATAAGAGCAGAGAGTAAAGATGGCAGAATGCAGCTCAGTGGCTGCATAAAGTTCAATGCCCAAGAGTAACATTGCATTGATCCCATTTTCTGCAGACAAGACCCGCATTAATGCAAAAGGCAGGGCTGTAGGAATCAGGGATGGGGTATTCCTTCCTTCACATGAAGTCTCCACCATCCCCAATTCAATACATAATTAGGTACCCTTCCATATTAAAATGGAGAGTTCTTCACTTGATCCAGGCAGTAAGCAGAGAGCATTGAACTTGAAATCAGGAAAAAAAAAGGTTTAATTACTGCCTGAGACACTTACTAGTTAGGTGCTCTGGGCTTAACTTAATCTATTCTAGCCTCAGTTTCTTAATCTGTAAAATAGAGATGATAGCTTTCTCATAATAAGTTTCCTCATCTTGAAATGAAGATAATAATAGTGCTTATCTCCCAAAAGTGTTATGAAGATAAAAAGAGATAGCATATGTAAACATATAAATATGAATACTAAATATAAAACATTTATATTTCTATCACAAGTATTTAATTTTTGAATAATAGTTTCCTCATCTTAAAATGGAGATAATAGCTCCCATCTCCCAGAATTGTTGTGAAGATAAAAAGGAATAACATGTTAAGAATTTTATAAAACTGAGTGCTATAGAAATCCTAGCTTATTACTTATTATTACTTAGAGAAGCCTACAAAGTCATGTAAGTCAAGGGATGCAAGCTTCCCAGGCCAGTTCCAAAACAGCTGTCAATGTACCCAAGCTATCTAGAGCAAGCAGAATCAGAACCACTAAAAATTAAAAAAATTGAAAAGATAATGATAAAAGTTGGAGGGGATGTGGGTACATCTGGTACACTAATGCATTGTTGGTGGAGTTGTGAAACAATCCAACCATTCTGGAGAGCAATTAGAAATTATGCCCAAAGATGTATTAAACTGTGCATACCCTTTGACCCAGCAGTGCCATTACTGGGTCTGTATCCTAAGGAAATCATCAAGGAGGGAAAAGGATCCACAAGTACAAAAATGCTTGTTGCAGCACTTTTTGTGGTAACAAAGAATTGGAAAAGGAGTGGATACCCATTAAATGGGGAGTGGCTGCACAAGTTGTGGTACATGAAGATATATTACTGTTCTATAAAAAAAATGGACAAGCTGATTTTAGAAAGGCCTGAAAAGATTTACATGAACTGATGCTGAGTGAAATGAGCAGAACCAGGAATATATTGTACACAATAGCAAGATTGTGTCAGGATCAACTATGAAAGACTTGGTTCTTCTCAGTGGTTCAGTGATCTGAAGCAATCCAAATAGACTTTGGACAGAAAATGCCATCTGCATCCAGAAACAGAAATGTAAATCAACACATGCTATGTTCACTTCTTTTTTCTGTTTTTTTTTAAATCTCTTCCATGGTTTTTCCCTTTTTCTGATTTTTCTCTCCCAACATGATTCATAAAACAATCATTATTAAAATTTTTAATTTTATATTTATATTATATTGTATATTTATAAGTTATTAAAAATAAACTTACAATTAAAAAAAGAAAAAAAAAGTTGCCCCATTAGAGAAACAAAGTATTCCTTTCTTGTGATGGCCAGCTGGTACAGCTAGATAGCTAGATGGTAGAGCTGGCTCAGAGATAAGATGGGATTCTGAGAAACTGGCCCCCCCAAAAGCTGTATTCTTGGGGAGGGTACTGGTTTAGATGGGGATCTTTGAACTTCTCTAGGCAGCAAAGCTCCCAAAAGCACTTCAGAAAGCCTGGCGCCAAATCCATTCTTGTAGGAGCTCCCAAGATGATGCAATGGAACAAATTGTTCCCAAGTCACAGGAAGAAGCTGCTCAGAAGTTATGATGTCCCCGAAGGAAGGGAACAAATCAAAACTTGGGGCATGGGAATAACTGTGATATTAACTTATAAATGAAGTTCAATTAAAACTTGAAGGAAAAAACCCTATAATTGGGAACTGTCCCTTGAGGTAAAGGGAGGCAGGACTGGCATAGGCAGTGGATTGGTCAAGAATTAGAATGGAGGAAGAGGAAGAGACAACGAAGAAGCTGTTCCAGATCTCCATGCACAACCCCCTCACTTTGACCTAAATTCCCAGGTTTTGGAGATATGGGCAGTGGGCAGGAAGGGGCATCTTATCAGCCCCCAAGACACTGAGTCCTGAGAGAGGAAGCACTTCCAAGCTATGATGTCCCATCCAGCAGCAGGGTGAGGACGCCGAGTTACCCAGATTGGTGACAGCTCCTCCAACCTGTCCCCTCTCCCCTTCTCCCGTATTTAACCTAGTTCTTTTTTCCTTGGCACTTAGTCTGGGCTAAGGGGGTAGGGAGCAACGTAAAAACAGTAGTTGCTTTTGATACCTCCTGCAGGCAGAGTCCACTAACACCCTTCACCACCATTACCAACAAAAACCATATTAATGTTTGATCTAAAGACCACACCAGACCCTGCACTCTCAAGTCTGATAAATGACTCATCTTTGTAAAGACCCAACTTAATCTCCATTTTGGCTTCCCAGGAACATGGATAACACTTCATGTGGAAGTAACTGCCCCTTGGGGCAGCTAGGTGGTGCAGTGGATAGAGCGCCAGCCCTGAAGTCAGGAGGACCTGAGTGCAAATTTGATCTCAGACACTTAACATTCCCTAGCTGTGTGACCCTGGGCAAGTCACTTAACCCCAATTGCCTCAGGGGAAAAAAAAGGAAGTAACTGCCCCTTGTAACATCACTTCCTTTGCATCAGACTTGCACTGAACCATTAATAGATGTTTTATTTGTAGGGTGTGATAGTAAATATTTAGCAATCAGCACTCCAGAAAAAGAAATGTGCATACAACACTTTTAAGTTTAACTTGCATTAACATTTCCTCCATCACTTTCTTAAGTCTAATAATAAATCAAGCCCTAATTTGGAACATTCATCTGTTCTCCAAGGTGTAAATACACTGAAAATGTAAAAATAATGTGGAGCAGGTTCAGCTGATTCTAGGATGCTTCCAGTTATAGGGAAGTGGTTCAATCCTCATCTCACAAGTATTGTCCAAAGCTGTATTCACTATCCCAGTAACTTTGTAAATCAAAGCACTCCTCCCTAGCCATCCCTACCCTATGTGGGTTGTCCCCCCTTTAGGAAGCTGTTTTGCTTTTGTTTTTTTTTGTATCCTGGGTGCTTAGCAAAGCTCCTGGTACTTGTTGAGTGCTTCATAAATGGATTTTGGTTCATTCATTGGCTCATGCCTTCTTGACCCTAACACATGTTGTGGATAGTTGAGGTTCCATGCCCTCCCAATTCTTAAGACTTTTTTTTGTCCCACTACCCCTCCCTGATCTACCTCTAGCAGACTGGCTATCCTACCCTCGTACTCCTTGCCCTCCACCCTTCATAAAGAGAAACAACATAACTGCCAGAAATTGGGGTAGGTGGGAATAGCCAGGTCAAGATGACGCATAGAGGGCTTGTAAAGGAAAACTGAGGCTCAGCCCCAAAAGCCTAGTACAAGGGAATGCTGTAGCAGAAGGAATGGAGGGAGAGGTTAAGGTCAGAAGGGAACAGACTCTCAAAGTACCGGGGCAGAGAAGGGAAGAGGTGGGAGGAGAAGGGGATCCAGGAGACCAGGAAACCTCTGTCTTCCAGTAGAGAGGGTTTCTAGGAAAAGGGGATAGATAACTAAGATTTAGATTGTTGCAGCCAGTGTCCTCAGCCAGCCAGTCTACTTTGTCCTAGATAAGAATATAAGCTGACTCTGCCTTCTCCTTCACCTAATCAGTTGCCGAGTCCTGGAGATTCTGGCTCCTTAATATTTCTTACATCTGACATGGCTCTTTTCAACAATGAGATGATTCAAGCCAATTTCAATAAACTTATGATGGAGAGAATCATTTGCACTGTGGGATTAAATATGGATCACAACATAGAATTTTCACCTTTTTGTTATTTGTTTGCTTTTTGTTTGTGTTCTCATTTTTTTTTCCTTTTTGTTCTTATTTTTCTGGCGCAGCATGATAAATATGGAAATATGTTTAGAAGAATTGCACATATTTAACGTATATTGGATTACCTGCTGTCTAGGGAAGAAAGGAAAAGGGAGGAAGAAAAATATGGAATACAAGTTTTTGCAAGGATAAATGTTGAAAACTATCTTTGTGTGTATTTTGTAAATAAAAAGCTATTATCAAAACTAAAAAATAAAATATTTCTTACATCTGCCAACAGGCAGGATTTCATAGTCACCTGTCAAATGAATAACCAAAATAGTCTCCTAACTGGTTTCCTCTTCTAGCGTCAATACCACCCACCAGCCTGTCCCCACTATCCCAGACACTATAATTTTTTTAAATTATTTTTTTGTAAACTTGACAACAATCACCACAAACATTTTAATATATTAAAAAAAAAGAATAAGAGAATTCTTTAACTGTCAACTTCTCTTAACTAGAATCTGGGACTTAAAAAAAAAAAAGATATACATTAAGCACTATGTAGCTAAGAAAGATAATGGATAGAGCTGGCTTAAAAGATCACTGAAGACTAGGATTCAAGTCCCATTTCAGATACACTGAGGCTGTATGGTCCTGGGTAAGTCACTCAAACTCTCAAGACTTGGGGCAACTAAGACTTTAAGATTCAAGGAAGGTACTGACCTGTACTGGCAGGAGTTCCCTATCTCAATGCAACCAAAGTCCAGTTGCTTTTCTTACACATGGACCTAGATTATATCTGTGAGGTAGCTGGGTGGTGCAGTGATTAGAGCACCCATCCATCCTATTACCTAAATTCAAATTTGACTTCAGATACTAGCTTAGGCAAGTCATTTAACCTTGTTCAGTTTCCTCTTCCATAAAGTGAGCAGGAGAAGGAAACAGAAAACCACTCCACTATCTCTGCCAAGAAAACCCTAAATGGAATCACAGATTTTTGGACATGACTAAAACAACTCAAAAATGCATTAAATTTAACAAGGTTAAATGGTTCTCTTCCATGTTCCCCTAAGAACTTTTTTTCTTCTGTGTACTTTTAAAAAATACATTTTATGGATATTTTCCCCTCTCTGATTTATTTTCCAAATTGCTACCATATTAACTTTCCTCATATAAAAACATCTTGTTGCTGCCAAATTAATCCTAGCTTGAAACTCAATCTGGACTCCTTTGGTATTTAAAACTACTTCAAACAATCCCCCCCTTTTTATCTCCAACTAAGCTGAATGTTTCCCATTCCCCATTGCCCTCCCAGTCAGCCCCTGGCTTTCCCAATGCTCCTCTCCCTCCTGTCTCTCCTATTGAAATCCTACTCATTTTCCAAGACTATTTTCATTTGCTAACTCCTTTTTTTCTATAAAGCTTTTTATTTACAAAACATGAGTGACCTTTCAACATTGACCTTTGCATTTGCAACTCCTTAATGAAGTTTTCCTTGACCTGACTGATCCAAGATGATTTTTTTTCCTCCATCAGACCGATTCTAATTTTGTGCGTTCCTGATATGTTTACGGTTGAAGGCTATCTCCTAATTTATATCTGGCCACAGGGCCCAGATGGCTGTGGAGGGGAAAGTGAGGCAGGTGACCTTACACAGCCCTCCCTTACTGAAAACCAATTCACTTGCTCATATTATGATTCATCTCCCTGATTTCAAGGCCCTCCTTAAGAACAAAGGACAACCAACCTCTGCTTATGATCAAAGAATCATAGCTTGAAGGCACCTTGGAAGACATCAAGTCGAATCCTTGCATTTTACAGATGAGGAAATCAAGGCATGGGGAGATTAACTGATTCAGAATATGAATCCTGTTTTGAACTCCGATCTCCCTAAATTCTAGAGCCAAAAGGAATGTAGGCTATAGCTTATGAATCTTGTTCTTGCCATGTTCTCTCCCCCACACGTAGCAGCAGCTGTGCATACAGTAGGCATATAATAAAGATTTATCAAGCTGAAGTTTTCAGGGAGAGGGCATTGACTTACTACATGCCAAGCACTGAAAATACCAACAAATGAGGAAGCTGCTCCTGTCTCTTCAGTGCTTACCTTAAGAGAAATAACATAAGTATTGCCTCCGGATTAAGGAGGATGCCCAATGGTCCTTAGAGCAAAGCTGAAGACAGATGGCAAAGTCGGGGAGCCTATGAGTGTACCTACATAGGGGAAAACTGGATGGGACCCAGGCTGAGGCTAGAGCTTCTGGGGCAAGTCTGTGTGGGATGCTCTGCCCTTATGCGTGGGATTAAAAAAGAGATATGAGAAAGCCTTTTTGCAGAAAAGGGAGGTTATTAGTGGGGAAAGCTACACCCAATAGTTTTTCAATGTGCTGATTAGGTTTTATTATTATTATTTTATAGGAAGGCTCTTTATCAGAGGAAGGATACAATAGGAAACATCACTAAGACCAAAAGTGATCAATAGAAATGTAGGGTTTTTTTACATTTGTTTTTATTTTTTCTCAATTACATATAAAAATGTTGACCTTTCTTTTTTTAAATTTTGAGTTCCAAATTCCCTCCCTCCCTCTCTCCTCGAGAAGGCAATCTGATGTAGATTATGCACATGTAAGCTTGCGAAACATTAGAAATGTATCTGTAGTTTCTTTTTAGTGAAAATTTTTATTTTGTAGTTTTGAATTACATGTAAAAACAATTAACATTTTAAAAATTTCATTCCCAAATCTCTCCCTTTCATTCCCCTCCCCCATCCTTGAGAAGGCAATTTCATATGGACCATATGAGTGCAATCACATGAAACATAATAAAAAATGTATTTTTTGTAAAGAGAAAACCTGCACCAGATAGTGAGCTAACCTCTTTTCACCAGAGTAAATGCCCCAGCCTTCTCCCTGTCTGATCACAAGGGTTTTCTTTACCACTGTCCCATGATGCTTCAGGTTGACCCCAAGTAACTTTATTTACAACCTTCAGGAGCTTTTCTCTGTATTTCAAGGAGCAAACTAAGCCACAGAATGGACTGTCCTGCCTCAAGCCAGAAGTCTGCATCCACGTCCTTCACATACTGACCTCAGAGATTGAAATGAAAGTGGAAGGACAAACCACTGAGGTTCACTCCTGTGACCAGAGTCTATATTATCTAGTTAATTTTCTAAACATTCACATCACTTATGAACACTGTCAAACTGGCTTGCCAACTGTCGGAAGTACAAGACACCCATAGCCAGTTTCTGGTAGTCTGAGGTCTCCTCCATGTCAAGAATTGCCTGCCCTTCTTTCTTGTGCCTCATTGGTGAGACAAAGGTCAGGTCTTTCCCACTTTTCCATTTCCCTCCCAGGTATAAACTTTCCCTTTTGAAATGATTTAGTTATCCCAAATGGATTTGTGCATACTTTTTTGTGTACATGTTCTATCCATCCCTACTCCCACAAGGGCAGAAAGCAAGCTCTGAGGGTGAGAGGTGCTTTTCACTTTAGCTCTGTAACCTCAACCCCTAGAACAAAGGGCCTGGAAATGGGCACCTTAGCCAAGCCCATTTTCACCCAATTTTAGTTTTCTCTGGCAAAAATCAGACGCAACTTGATTGTTATCCCTCAAAATCCCTACAATGGAAACTGATTTTGATGCCAGGTAGTCTATCTCCTAGGTGACATAGGTTAGACAAAGAACCTGGGGGCTGTACCTCCATGTTACCATGACAACTTACCCAGAATCACAGAACTCAGGAGGCCAGAGGCTCAATCCACACCCAGCAAGTAGCCCTCGAGTTTTATCCCCAGCAAGAAGCCATCTGACCCCTCCTTGGAGTTCACGTGAGGAGGAACTGCCCCACCTTTGGAAAAGCACACTTACCAGCTCCTTCAGGCAAGCCTAATAGGGCATCTTTGTAACTTTCAGCCATCAATACCCATTTGCTGTGAAAGAACCAATTGAGTCTGTCTTTTACAATTGAATCAAACTAATTGGAATTTTCTGAGCATTTATCAAGATAAGGTTCTCATTGAATTTCACTGTTAAATCTGGATGGAATACCCAATTTCCCTCCAGCCCTTAGCTAAGAAAGCTGTCAAGTGTAGACACACTAACAGGATGTCAAAGCCGCAAGGGAGCTCAGTGGCCATCTAGGTCAATCCAAGACCCTCTCTACAACTCACCCCACAAGTGGTCACCCAATCTTTGCTTGAAGACATTAGCAAGTCTTGGCCCTCCCAACACAATCCATTAATTTGTAGATTTTTCCTGACTTCACCAGTAAATGTGTCTCTTGTCCACTCCTAGTTAGTCCTATTTTTGCCTTCTGAGGCAAAGCATTCCCTGTCATTGAGAGAAGATGAGTTTTTTTCAGGATACTAGTCCCCATTGCTTCCCAATGTGTGTGTCTGAGAGAGCCTGGCTCTAGAAAGTTTAAGGTGTTATTATATATTTATGTGATAAATATATTTATAAACATAGGTGTAGCATGACCACAGGGATGGCTTAATTTCCCCTCTCCAAGCCATGAAGATACCGTGGAAAGAATCCTGACATACAGCTTGGCAGAAGACCTGACTCTGAGCACCTGCTGGGCCACCTGCTACCTCTATCAGACAAGGCACCCGACCAGGTCTGTTTCCTCTGAAAAATGAGGATATTTCACTACTCATACCTCTGAGGGCTGTCAAAAATCTCAACAGGGAAAGAAATTTCATTCAAAATAACTATGTTGTAAAAAGTGAGTCCATGTGCCAGGACACGACCAAAATTCTAATTACAAGAACAAAAACAGACCTAAATAACTAGAGATATTAATTGTTCATAGTTGGGACTCAGATCTTAAAATGACAACACTATCTTAATGTATTCAGTCACAGGGGCAGCTAGGTGAAGCAGTGGATAGAGCACCAGCCCTGAAGTCAGGAGGACCTGGGTTCAAATCTGGTCTCAGATACCTAACACTTCCTAGCTGTGTGACTCTGGGCAGGTCACTTAACCCCAACTGCCTCAGCAAAACAATGTATTCAGTCACAAAATTCTAAAGGGAAAATGTGTAAGGCTAGAAAAAAAGTTCATCTAACAAAATCAAAGGTCAAGGGTTTCAAGGAAAAAATGAAAAAAGGATGGCCCCATTTCAAACTATATTAAAAGCAAGAATCAGGATTTCCTATTAGATTGTCATGAACGTGGAGGAGATCCAGGCCACAGTAATGCTGAAGAGAGATTGTCAGTGGAGGCTAAGGTCTGCCAGATGCCAGCGACATCGTACTGGTGGCACTGAGCCCTAGAACATGACAGGGTCAGTCTCTTGGAGGAGTCCCATAAACATTCAAAGGCTTGGCCCAAATCCCCACACAGAGAAGATCAATTGGATGAAAAGGGTCTATTGTCCAAAACATGACCTGTGCATGCTGTGGATGGCCCAAAGCACCCACAAACCAGGCAGGGGGGATGTGCCCGGCATGACCATGGTTGCCAGCCATTAGAAAGTCTGTGGGGAAACGAGAATGTGCTGTATTCTGCTGGGTTCCCAAGGCCAAACTAGAAGCAGGTTCGGGTGCAGAGCAGGGGGCTGTGCTCTGCCTCTCGCTCTTCCCAACATCCTGCAGGTCTGTTCAATCCTCCTCCTCTCAGGAGGCTTCTCCTGTTCTCCTGGCTCACAATAACTTCCCGTTCAGATTTCCCTCCTTTGCCCTGCCTTCATATACCCAATTACTTAACATGTCTCCCCCATTACACTCCTCGAGAAAGGGATCAGGAGGCTCTGGGGGACGTTTCCGTATTTCTAGTCTCTGACCCATAAATGTTTGATGAGCAGAAGAACTTCCAAAGAGGAAAAGCCCTCCCCAAAGGGAAGGCACTCTGACTCCGTCCTGACTCGGACAAATGCCCGCCGGCTAGAAAGGGCCTTCAGGCTTCAAGATGCAGCACCTGGGCCGCACAGCCTCTCAGGTTCCAGGACTGTCTGACTCTAAACACGAGTCCAGAGATACGGAGTGGATGTAAGGCCAGAGTTGCGTTATTTCCACTCCTACTTTAGGCAAACCTAAGAAAAAAACTTGAGAAAATGATTCTTTTTATTAGATAGCAAGCGCCTTTGGTGGCCTCCTAAGACGACTCAGTTGGCCAAGGGCTGATTTACCCACAGAGGCTCCCCATGACTGATGGCTCCAGTCTGTTCCCCGTTGGGAGCCATGTGCTCTCTCAGGTCCCCTCCACTTTGGAAGAACCCTGGGCAGTTTGGGAGTGGGGTCTGAGAGCAGCGCAGGGGGATGGCAAAGAGCCAGATCTCCTGGCTCTGACAGTACCGGCTTAGTGACCACAGGCAAACCATTCAAGTTTCTCTGAGACCGAATCCTCACCTAAAAATGGGGGGAGGGGGGGAAGACACCACAATGTGCCACCTGTCTTACCCAAGGCTTTGCAAGCCTTAAGGTGGTGGCCCTTGAGGTCCAGACCTGATTTCATCTCCCAGTGGAGCAATTTCCTTCACCTGTGAAGCTGGCTCATTCATGGGTGCCCAGAGGTCCAGTGTTTTAGCCAGCCAGGCTCACAGGGACAGTGGGGGTCAGTGGCAGGCCTGCAGGACGCCAAGGCCAGAACTCTGCCCACCCCACTAGACTAGATACAAAAGGGGAGGCACTTGGGAGCCAATGGGGAAGAACAAACAAGGTGTGTGTCCCACAGGTGGCCATGGGGGGGTGGGGGGAGTCACCCCCTGGGCAAGAGGAAAAGGTAGGAAGGGTCACTGACAGGCCAGGCTTAAGAACAGCTCACATTTAATCTGCTTCAGAACATAAACTATCAAAAAGGGGGAGGCGCCCAGGCTGCTTCTGGGACAGGAAGTGGGCAGGGCACGACTACCACTCAGGTCCTGCAGGTAAGAAATAAGTTACATCTGTGCTGGGCACCAGCCTCTAGGGCAGGCAGGGCAGGAATGGATGATGGGATGGCCAAGGAAGGGGGCAGCCCGGCTGGAGGCCCCTCACGCCCCCTGCTGGTTGGTCTCGTCACTGTCCCGTCTCTTCCAGATCTGTAAAACACCAGATTCCCAGGCTCAGGGGATGCCTCCCCCCATACACTTCTCCCCCTTTTCCTCACTTCTTATTCTCCATTCCAAGCTCCCTTGAGTCTTGGGCTACAAGGGAAGCAACCGAGGAAGAAGAAAGAGGAGAATCCCCCCAAGCAGCTGCCATCCTGGGGATCCCTGCACCCCCACAATGCCACCAGGACCACCCCCTCCCAAGCCCGCCCCTGCCTGTCTCTGGCTGGTGGGCTCTCCCCTCTTTTCCTCCACCCAGCTTCTCGTGGAGATGCCCCTGACACAGCCGGCCTTCATCTCTAGCACCATCCCTTATCCCTGCCGGCCCACATCCTCCCCTGGGCTCCATAGCCCACCCTAAGGGACTTGTGTCTAGCCTGACCCTCTCTGGTCTGTCCATGGGGCTTTGCCCCCTGGCTCCCACATCCGACTTCCTGGCCCCTGACGCTCCCTGGGTCCCTCTGAAGACCCAACCTTCTCTAGAACCACTTCCTGAGCCCCCACCTCCTGGGGCCAATCCTCATCCTCCCCTCTTCTAGAGCTTCCTCCATCCCATCAATGGTTCCCAAGTCACATGTCCTCTCTATTCTAATCAGACCTTAGCCCTCCAAGTTGTTCCCAAGTGGGCAGTCCTGGCATGGACCAATCCAGGTGGTAGACTGAATGCACTGAAACCCTCCTCCAAGGGCAGCTAGGTGGCGCAGTGGATAGAGCACCAGCCCTGAAGTCAGGAAGACCTGAGTTCAAATCTGGTCTCAGACATTTAAAACACTTCCTGGCTGTGTGACCCTGGGCAAGTCACTTAACCCCAATTGCCTCAAAAAAAAAAAAAAAAGAAAGAAACCCTCATCCAAATCTTACAAAATCTCTCTAACCTAAGGTCTGATGGCCTCATTTTTCCAAACGCTCTTTCAGTTTCTTACCAAAATCCTGAATCCCCTTTGAGGACACAAAAGTTTACAAAGCTCTCCAGAGAAAGCTGAGCTCTCTCTGAGGACATTAGAAAGGAGGAGGGCAGCATGCTTCTTGTGCCCCACAGCTCTGTCACTAATATTCCGTTCCCTGAGGTCACACTGATCCCCAAAGGCCACACCAGTGGACCGAAAGCCCCCTCAACTCAACAAAAGAAGAGCAGCTAACATCCTCCTCACGGGCCTTCAATGATCACTTCCACTTCAAAACCAAAATGAATCAGGGGAAAGTCTGTTCTGGATCTTACAAGAAGCTGATAGCACTGCTGAGAACCCTGAGGGGTGACCACTGCATCCAGTGACAGGGGAGGGAAAATCATCAACAGACTGACAAACACACTAGATTGGAGAGAAGTAGATTTCAAAGGGCTCAAAGGAAATAAAGGTAGGACCCCATGGAGTAAAATGCTTTGGCAAGGGTCTGAGCCCAGGGGAGAAGAAAAATGATAAAAAATGAAATTCTTTTTCTTCTGTTTCAAAGACACAAAAGGAAGCAATTTCAAAGAGGAGATAAAATGGAAGACATCTGTTTAAAGAACTTAATGTGGATGCACAGGGCACACTCTAGCCACCTTAGATTTAAGAAGGAAACAGAAGGATAAAAGCAAAGCCAGGTAATAAGAGAAAAAAATATATAAGTAGATGTCATGATCCTGGAAAAAGAAAATCTGGAAACAGAAGCTCAAAATTGGCCATGGATGGTAGAGAAGCTGGGCTTCTAAAGTTATACTGGAAAAAAGGATCAAAAAAAGGACAGGCCTTTGAAGAGGGAATGAGACAATGATAATCTGATTTCAAAGGGAAGAGAGCTGCTCAACTTTTGCATTGTTTCTGATTTCTCAGGAAAGATGATCTTTGTACTGGAAATGAAGGAACCAAAAAACCCAACAGGAAGCTGATTCCCAAGATAAGTAAGCAGGGAATAAGAGCTCCCAGCTGACCTTCAGATGCTACAAGAACTGGTAGATGGCACTGCTCAGCCACTCTATGATATCTGAAAGATTACAGAAAAAGGCAAGGTTCCACAAGATTGGAGAAAGATAAATGCTCTCTAAATAAGAGAACAAAGTCTGGAAACTACAGGCTCTCAAGCTTGACTGATTCCTAGGGAAAATTCTAAAATGGATCATTAAAGAAATCTTAAGAGAAGGTTAAGATTACAAAAGGGCCAGCACGGCTGCATCAAGAAGTTATTTCCTTTTTTGGACAGAATTACTAAACAGATTGATGGCTTATAGCTTCCCTAGGATTGAGTGAAGCCTTTGATACAGTCCTATGCTCTATGCTTTGGGAGGAGACTCAGAGATCTGTATTAGATGAGAAGAAAAGTAGAATGATTCAGAACTGTCTAAATAGCCCAACTCACTGTCATCACACGGGAGGTCTCCGGAGGAAGATCCCAGAGATCTGTTCTTGGCTTTGTGCCGTTTAAGATTTTTATCTAAGAACTGGATAAAGATATAGATGGAATGGTCATCACATTTGTGGACGACACAAAGGTTAGTTAAGAAGATGGTCAGGATCCAAAAGATCTTAAAAGGATGTAGCATTGTCCTGAATTTATAAGATGAATTCTTCTTAAAAAAATAATGAATGTAAAGCACTGGGCACAAAAACTCAACCTGAGAAGCGCAAGATTGAGGAGAGATTAGATAGAAATTGTTTGGAAAAAAAAATCTGGGCATTCTGGGGACTGCAAACTCACTCTCAGTCAACAATTAGATGAGAGTTTAGAATACTCCTGTCGTCGTCACTCCCTAGGACAGAGAAGCGAGCACCTTCTGTCCACATCTGCCCTGCTTGCTGTGGCTGATTCTGGGCACCACAATTTAAGGACATTGATAGGCTGGAGAAGGACAAGAGGAGGACAGCCAGGAGGGAGAAGGGCCTATGAGGAGCATGGGAAGCACTGGGAAGTGTTTATTCCAGAGTGAGTGTGTGTGTGTGTGTTGGGACTGGCTCAGTTCCCCCTCAGGGTCCTTTCATGAGCGTTGTAGCCTTTTCCCAGCTCTCCAAAACTCTGATTCTGGGAAGTCTGGGCAGGTCCAGCACCAAATGAGCCATTTTAAGGATATGCCAGCCCAGCTAAGGCCGCCTATTACGACTTTCTCAGCTGCAACAAGTCTCCATGGCTGTGCCCGGTGACGGCAGATAGCTCTCCTCTGCCTGCCTTCCCCAGCCTGCATCCTCCTCCACTTCTTGGTCCTCACAAAGCCCAGCCTACTGGACATGCCAGCCTCTCATCTCCTTCATGCCCAGAGAAATGCTAGCAGTCCCTGACTGCCCCCACACTCTCTCCACTCTCTGCCTACCTCCAGGCATAGAGGATTTCCATCTTTAATGCCCATAGCAAAGGGAACTGCTTTCTTCAACACTAATGTCTTAGTCTCCTGCAAGGGCTTCCCACCCGCAGTGCTCATGAGGGCTGGCAGAGCCTCTGATGTTCGCTAAGCTGCCCCTCAAGTTACATTTCAAATTCCCTGAGGGTAAAGGTAGCACCACAAAGCCTCGGGCATCCTCTCCCCTGCCTATCACAGATGGGGACACACAGCCCGCACTCCAATACTTGCTGGCTGACTGGTTCCGAGCTCACTTAGAAAGGCTCACTGCTCTTAAACTCACTAAGGACCCCAACCTCTCATCATCAGCTCCGATTCCAGGTAAAGGAAATAATTATACCCTACTCATTCCTAGGCAACGCGGATCAGAGATGCATTTTAACCATTCTGAGGAACTATTCAATAGGAGGGTTTGGGGGTTTTCTGCAGCCATTCCTACCTGAATGTAGGCCTCTGAAAGTGTGATCATCTGGGGAAGGATGTCAGTGACTTGTAGATCCTGGAGTTCATACCACTTTCCTGTCCCCTGAGGGAAGATAAAAAAAATAAGCAAGATGCAGGATTCAGCAATCCCTTGAAACCAAAAGAGTGAAGCAATTACAGAGCCAAGGACAAAGCTCAAAAGCAAAGGCTTAAAAGGAAAATAAAAAAGATTGCCCCAAGAGGAGTGAAGACATGCACAGTCATTAAAAGGAGCCTGATATCTGCTGGACGCCATCCAGGTAACGGGGCTCTGGGGCAGTGTTTTTCTTCTCCCCACTCCTCTACGCCATTGCAGAAATCCAGGCATGTGCATCAAGCCAATCTGGGTCAACCCCAGAGAGGAAAAGCTCCCTCTACCTCTCTTTCTCACTGGAAATTCCTGATCCTGCCACCTCTGAATTACCAAACTCAGCTGGGATGACGTGTGATGTCAGCCCATGCAGCTGATTACTGACATGTGCAGGGAAAGGTAGAGAACGGGCAAAATGCCCCCGGATGCCAATGGACAGAAAGCAGAGGACAAAGGAGAGCTGCCCCCTCGCTCATTCTTAGGAGCAGCCCCAAGCCAAAGGCCGTGAACAGAGGCCTGCGGGCTTCCCCCAGAAGCCGCCTGCCTGCGCCTCCACAGATCTGTGGAGTTTCAGGGCAGGGAAGTAGGGCTTGGGGCCAAACACAGGCCTCAGGGCTCCTTCAGCCCTGCTGGGTCCTCCCCGAGGACACCCCCCAGGGGCAGAGCTGCACTCACATGGTGAAGCACATGGATCCGGTAGGAGCCCTCGGTGGGCTTCCCATCATGCACGATGTTGGCGATGAGGTCGTAGGTGGTGTTCTTGTGCACAGCCTGCACTTCCTCAGACAGATATTCCCTCAGGTCCACATTTCTGAAGGCAAAACCAGCAACGAACAGAGGTCAGGCTGAGTCACAGCACACAGCCCGGAATAAACCAGACAGGGACCACTCGGGGCAGCCAGGAGCAGATGCTCCACTTATACCCTTTAGGCTTGGGCAGAACGTCGTCTCTGTCGTCCCTCCCACCCCACCAGGACCTCTAGGACGCACCATTTACCACCATAAGCCAGAATGAACCTGTGTTCTACATAACAAAGGCAAATCCCAAAACAAGAGGATGAGATCAAGAACCTTTCCCAGCCCCCAGTTTGGAGAAGGATCCTTAACCAAAACAGGAATAAAGTCAAGCCAAGAAGCATTTCTCAAGCACCAAGTCTGTGACAGGCATTAGGGAGACAGAGAGAGGCAGAAGGCAGTCCCTGCCCCAAGGAGATCAGTCTAACGGGGACAAACCAGAGACAGAAGGAGGCACCGCCATTAGCAGGGAGTCAGCAGTCAGTGAGAGGACTCAGGTGTGCAGGACGGCCAGCGAGAATGCAAAGGGCAATGATGGGGGCTGATGGAGTGTCCCTGGTCACAGTGTACTTGGAAGGGTAAGTCATGAGGACGGCACTGGGGGCACCAGAGGGCATGGAGTGCAGGGCCAGGAGTCAGGCAAACTCATCTCCTGAGTCCAAAACAGACTCTGACACTTCTAGCTGTGTGACCCTGGGCAAGTCCCTTCATTCTGCGCCTCAGTTTCCTCATCTGTCCAATGAGCTGGAAAAGGAAACAGCAAAGCAGTCCAATTTCTTTGCCAAGAAAGCCCCGAATGGGGTCATGAAGGGTCAGACATGACTGAAAACAACTCAACCCCAAAGGCAAAAAGGGAACTGGAAAAGCAGAAGGGGTCAGGTTATGAAGGTTGTGAATGACAGAGGGATTTATATTTCAGCCCAGAAGTGACAGGGACCCTGGAGTTACTGAAAAGAAAGGTGGCAGGTGAGGAAAACCCATCTTTGGGAGTGGAGGAGCCTGGGGTGGGGAGAGGCTGGAGGTGCGAGGCGGTGCAGAGACACAGGGAAGGAAGATCGGAAGGAATTTGGCAGCAGTTTGGAAAGGGAGCAGAAAGGGAGTGAGGAGCCAAGAATGACACAAGGCCGGACTACTTCGAGGGCTGCGCAGGCCTCCACAGCGGGGATACAGAAGCTGGAAAGATGTGGTGGAAGGACGAGGAGCTCGGTTCCAAACGGGCTGGGTTTAAATGTCTGCAGGACACCTCGTTCAGGATGCAGCAGGCGAAGACCGAAGACTACAACAAGACCAGTACAGATGAAGGCTGGAATAAACAGAGCAAAGAAACAACCGCACAGAAACAATCACGGAATCTGGAGAAGCCGGTAAGATCGCCAAGAGAAATGGCACAGAGACAAGAGCCCAAGACAGAGATTTGGGGGGCGCTGAGTGAGTGCAGACTCGATTATACAAACTTGAAAAACAAGAAAATTAATGCAACTAGAATAAGAAGGGAGGCAGTCAAGTGGGGAAAAATTGTTTGTAGCAAAGTATCTTTGATATGGGTCAGATATCCAAGCTATGTAGAGAACTAATATAGCTGTAAGACCAAACACCATTCTCCAATGAATAAGTGATGCTGCTACTGATAAAAATAATAATAAATAGCTAGCATTTACATAGCACTTACTTGGCGCTAGGTACTGTACTAAATACTTTACAAATAATTTCATTTGATCCTCACAATTGTGGAAGATAGGTTTATTAACCCATTTTAAAGACTAGGCAATGGAGACAAACAGGTTAAGTGACTTGTTCAAGATCATACAGTCAGTAAGGGTTTGAGGCTGAATTTGAACTCAGATCTTCTATCTGCCTGCCTCTTAAAAGATATATAGACAGTTCTCAAAAAAGTCAAATTATTAATAACCACATAAAAAACTGCTCCAAATGACTACTTTTGATGTTTCATCCCAAATGATACATGCTGGCAACAATGACAAAATACAGGAAGATAATGTTGCAAAGACAGGCCACACTGATTCACTACTCTAAGAACTACAAAGTGGTCTGACCATTTTGAAAATTAAAGTAAGAAATCAAAATGTTGATTCCTTTTAATCCCAAGATCCCACCTCTAGGCATATGTGCCTCTAGGTCAATGATAAAAAGAAAAGTCCCTTCTACAGCAAATATTTATAGCAATATTTTTTTATAATAGCAAAGGACCAGAAACAAAGCAGAATCCCTGAAAAGTAGGAACAATGGCAGCACCTGAATCTGTAGACTATCTTGCTGGGCTGTAAGAAATGAACATAGTTCACTTTTGTTTTCTGGTTTTTTGGGTTTTTTTTTTCTTTTCCCATGGCTTCTCCCTTTTGTTCTGATTTTCTCTTCTAACATGATTCATAAAGAAATATGTATTTTTAAAAAATTAATGTACATGTATAACCAGAAAAATTTAAAAAGGAAAAAAATAACCATCCCCTGGAAAAAAGCTTAAAAAAAAATTTAAAAATACAGAAAAGCATGAGAAGACTTACATGAACTGTGGTAAAATAAAAGTAAGCTGAACTAGGAAATGTGCACAAAGTTTCTAAAAATGTAAACAAAAAGTCAAAAAATTGTAACACCCAAGTTTGGTTCCAAAGAAGAGACATGAGAATGTATCTTCCCTCCACTATGTATAATGTTGGACTTGGCTGATGGGTTACTTTTATTGAACAGAAGTTTTATATATATTATATACATATTAACAATTCTTTATTCTAAGGGAAGAAAAAGGAATATGCTGGAAAATTTGGGCAATGTAAAAAAATTATCAATTTTTTAAAATTTAAAAGAAAAAGATGACTAAGTAATGGTTTGGGGATTTTTGAGTCACTTTAGATATTATTTGGGCAAATGACTTATCAGATAGTAAAGGAGCTGACTTAATGAGCAATCCAAGTCTTAAGAGCAGCTGCTAAGGCACGTCTGAACAAGCCCAAGACAAATGCCAAGGAGTTCAATCCTTTAGAATGAGATCTCTGGGCTCCAAAGTTCTTAGGGACCAGTCAGGAGTCAGAGAGGAAATAAGAAAACATGGATGTGATAGTTTATGGTTCCATTTAGTCTGAGAGGAGAGAAAAAACACTGACCTTCATCTTCATGCCAACTAAAAGAACAAACCAAGCCAAAGAAGGATTACTAATTGGTTAAAGAAAAACCAAACCCTAAGCTCTTTTAGGGCAAAGTTATGAAGATTGAACAGAGGAGACTATAGTCAAAAGATTCAAGTCATAAATATACTCAAGCTGGTGATGGTTTGTCAAAGCTCTGAGAGAACATCGGCAAGCTTCTTAAAAACAAAGAGTAGAGAAAGTACTAATTGGGTCCAGATTGCTGTGGAAAAACTAAAAAGTCTGGCTAATTTATGATTATTTGGTTCAAAAAGCGATTTCCTAGTTGCAATTATCAAGAACTAGTTAAATGTTACTTATACTGTCAGTTTCAGTTGACAGGCAAAAAGTTTTCTTGGCTACTATATGGGAGATAGAAAAGATATAGTCAGAAAAGAAAGCAAAGAAAAAAATCACCTAACAGTTTAGTTTGAGAAAGGCCCTCAGTGTCTGGAATCCTATTCTGCCAGGTGATGTGAACTACACTGCCCAGCATTCAGACTCTACTGCAGAGAACACAACTCCATGGGGCTGGCCACACTGTTCAATTGCCAAATGGATGCTTGCCAAAAAAGATTATTTTATAGAAAACTCGCACAGGGCAAGCGCTCACAAGATGATCGGAAAAAGCAATACAAGGACATTCTCAAGGGGTCTCAAGAACTTTGGAATTGGCTGTATGACAAGGGAGACACTGACACAGGATGGCATGCCCTCATCAGAGAATGTGCCGTGCTTTAGAGCAAAGCAGAGTTGAATTAGTCCAGAGGAAAAGTAAGACGCACAGAGAGTCTACCTCAAACATTCATAGGGACTACTTGTGTCCAACCTGTGGCCAAGCATTCCGAGCCCCTAATGGTCTTATCAGCCATAGTCAGACACAGGTAATTCAATTCTATACAATGTCATTTTGGTCCTCTTCCAGAACAAAGGACAACAACCAATGTAAAAATACAAGACATCCAAAAAATTTAAAAATCATAAAAAAAAAAAAAGATAAACAATTTAAAATTCCATGCTTTGTAAGCAATAAGTTGATTGTTTAAGCAAAGTGGTATATTTCTTCAATTCTCCAAGAATAGCCAACTGCTAAAAGGCAATACTGCTTAGGTACCAGCTCTACAAACTGCATCAATAGGCAAAGCAAACAGAAGAAGGGATTGACAGAAGATGGTGCAGCATGTTAGGGACCATGTTGAACATGAAGTACTGTGACTGTTCTCCGAGGGACATCTACACTTGTGACCCTAGCTCTGCACTTCTCCCTGAGGCCACTTGTGGCCCATGCCAGTAGGCTAAGAGAACGTAAAACACCAAGAATTCCACTGGACAAGGATGATGCTGAAATGGATTCTCCTGGACCACCCTACTCTATGGTACCCAGTTTATCATCACAATTTGCTCTACGGTCCAACCACATTTCTGTAATAATAAGCTATCACACACAGGGTTCTAATGACCGACTGACAACATAGAGCCCCATGTTTCTTTTACCAAGTTCAATCAATAAGCTTTTATTAAGTTCTTGCTACAGGCCAAGCCTGTGTCACAGAGGCACTCATTGCATGACCTCACAGAGAAGCTTGAAAAGCTCCATTGTCTTAGATTGAGGCAGAGAAACTTTCTAGGCAATCCAACCCGAAAGGTGAGAAGCAACGTCTGTGACAAAGCTCCAAGGGGGCCCTACAGTTCCAAACCAAAAGTCCTTTTCTTTTGTGCCAACTATCCCAAGCCAGCTGTTCCCTCCTCTGACCATTCCAAAGGCTGTCAGGACATCCTGTACCCTCTTAATCACGAAAATGCCCAGTCTCAATGAAGAATCTGCTGAAAGATAGGTTAATCCCTACTCAAAAATTAACTAAAAATATCTATAGTTTCCAATCCTCTTGAAAGAAAAGAGAAAGGGAAGAGTAAAGAAGACACAAAGGACTGTTACCCACGTGATGGGAAAGTTGACAATGGTCGGGTTCTTCTCCACAAAGAAGTTGTTCTTGGTGAACCTTTTAATACAAAAGATAAGATATGGGGGCAGCTTGGTGAGCTGGAAACGCTTCAGAAAGTTCTCCTTGTACGTCTTGTATTCCTGAGGAGAGGAGAGAGATTGAGCTCGTGAGTGAAGAGTCTTGGACAAGAAAGGCAGACTCATTAACAAGAGATGCATAGAAAACAAAGGGGGATCACAAATTTAGAGCACAAAGGATTCTTACAGGCCTTCTAAGTCCAAGACCCTTCCTTCATTTTACAGATAAACTGAATCCTAGATTATTAATTGTACAGAACAAGAATAAGAGGCTGAGGACTAACAATCTGGGTTGGGGCTACAGAAAAACCTAAGCTGGTCTTCAATTGTTCCAAGAGAAAAATGCAGGGTTCAAATTATGCTAAATAATTTCATCATTCCAGGCAGAAGATAGTGTCTAGTTCTGAGGAGATTTTAAGACAGAGCCTGGCAAACCTGAAAAATACGTTGGTCACAGTCTGAAAAAAACTATTAGCATGAAAAATAGCTAAAGGAATCAGTAATGTTGAGCCTGGAGAAAAAGAAACCCAGGGGAGAGCCTCTTGGAAAGTCATCATGTGAAAGACTTTTGTGTTATTCAAGGAACCAAAAACTATTAGGAAGCAGATTTTAATTCTATTTGAGGATGCGCTTTCTAACAATTCTCACATCTAAGAATGAAATAAATAAATAGTGAGCTCCTTGGAAGTGTTCCAGAAGAGAGACTTGCATTATTAGGTGGAAGGTTGGACTGGATGATCCATTAAGGGCCTCCCGAAGTTCAGTTGCTATGATTCTGAAGTGCAATGAACCCAAATTTAATAAATATCTAATGTGGAAAATAGGGGCATAAAAGAAATAGAAGACACTATTCCTCCATTCAGAATTTATAATCCAGCTGAAATAAACACCACAGACTAAATGCAAGAGTGATTAAAAACGGAAGAGGGAGGGGGGAGTGCTCAGAGCCCAATCCAGATAGGGAAGGTTTCTAATCTGGAGTTTGGTTCCAAAAATAGACTGATAAAAAGGCTGTGACAGGCCTGGGAGGTGGGGGTAAGGAAGGGAAGAAAAGGGTGGGATAGGGAAGGACACAAAGGCAAAAACAACAAAAGAGGTCCTTGGACTAGATGGGAACTCTCTGGAATTAGGCTCCAATTCTAACCAGCTAGCTGACCTTAAGCAAGTCCTTCATTTTGCTCTGATTCAATCTGTCCTTCTGTGGCATTACCTAGATGATGAAATAAGTTAAAACATCCTCAAAGATTGCTGTAAATCATTAATGCATGTTGGCACTGTACAATGGGGAGCCAGGCAATCGGCCCTATAAATGATAACCTCAGCGAGAACCACGGAAGTCTGGCGGCCAGCACCCTGGCTACCAGCTGGTAGGAGAGGAAACAGAGGCAAAACAAACAGGAGTTAAAGGCCACACACAAAAATAGAAATTCACGGACAAAATCCCAATGTTGAGGAGTAAAATGGTAGGCAGGATAGAAACGTATTAAGGAGGGCACAGGCCCAAAAGCAAAAGGGTAACTGGGGCCAGGGGCAGCCAGTGTCCTGAGTCTGTTCCCAAGACAAAGGTGGGGCAGGTCAATGACTTTATAGCGATAGTTCAGGGGGCTCGAAAGGCATTAACTCCATCTGTACCCCACTGGGCATTGGATGCTGAGAGAAAGTTTTTTAAAAACAAAGATTTTTTTTCATCCACTTAATAGGGAAGTCATTCTTGATGGTCTCTACATTTCTGAACAAGGCAGAACCAGAGCTGGAAGGAGCCTCTGAGAAAAATCATTCCACACAAGCCTAAGCCAGAATCTCCATGACAAAATACAGACAAGGACCCAGCCAGTCTCTCAGGAGGCTTTCTGTTCTACTCTTGGACAATGCTACTCTGGTTTAAAATTCCATCGGGACATTCAGCCTCTACACTAGCCCACATAATTTCTATCTATTGCTCCTAGGTCTGCCCTCTGAGGCCAAGGAGAGTCACCTCTTCAACATGCCTGTCCTTCAAACATCTGCAGATACTGTGTTCTTTGTCTCTCTAGGCTAACCAGCCCCAGTTCCTTCAGCTCTCACACACACAGCATGAATTCCTGCTTTACTATTCTGTTCATCCTCCTTCCCCGCAGAGTACTTTCCAGCTTGTTAATGTCCATCCTAAAATGGGACATCCAGGACTGAACACAACGTGCCCCATGTGGTCAGCCCTTTCCTTGATCTTGGCACTCATCTGCCATTAATGTTACCCAAAGTCAAAGTGACTCCCATAGCTGCTCCATCCTGATAACTTATACTAACCACACAGTCCACTACAACCTCAGATCTTGTCCACACAAGCTTCTATCTAGCCGTGCCTTTTTCTTGCTGTACTTACATAGCTGATGTTTTTTCAACCTTATTAAGAGGAGTTTGCAATTATTTCTATTAAATTTAATTTTATTAGATTCTAATGATCATCTAGCTTGTCAATATATTTCTGGATTTCATGTCTGTTAGCAGACATACTGGCTCCCTAGCAGTTCTGTGCCATTTGGAAAATCTGACACCTAATGAATGGTATTGAGAGTGTACCATGAACCAGGCACTGAGCTAAATCCTAAGTGCTACAAGCAAGCAGGGCCAATGAAAGAAAACCATGATGGAAAACTAGAAAATAAGAATATAAGGGATAAAGAATAACTTAGTTTTTTTAAAATGGCCAGGAAGTGTCAGAGTGGCCTGGTTCTAGGCAAGATAAAGTCAATGCTTGCCTATCAGTGCTCAGTTACAAGAGCAGAGAAACATTTCATCTACACCTTCATCTAAATGACTGATAAATGCCAAGGGCCAAGGACAGATCTCTGAGATATTGAATCTGAAACTACCTCTAGATTCACAATAAACCACTAATGACTACTACTGGACTCTAGTCATTTAACCAGTTCCAACATTTGTCCACTGTGTTCATGAGAAATTCTGCCAGAAGCCTTACAATCCCCTGAGCTGCCAGTCTACTAACCTCACTGAAACAAAAACTTAGGTCAGTCTTGGGTGACATGTTCGTGAAGCCATGAAAGCTCTCAGCCCTCACTGCTTCCCTTTCCAAGTGTTCACAAATCATTTCTTTTATCATACATTCTAGATTTTTGCTAGGGGACTTAAAGCTTACTTACCTATGTTAGAAAAACTCACCAAAACGCTAACCTACCACTAGCTAGTGGATGGCAATAGAGAAAAGCCAGAGCACACAGAAGGGAAAAGCAATGAAGCTTCGCCCAAGTGAGGTCACAAACAGATGGCCCCACTCAAGATACTCCAACAACCTGGCTCCCATGAGGGCTGAGAGAATGAGTAACTGAACCATACATGTCCCAACAAAGGTGCCATATAAATATACTGCCCCTGGTTCACAGGAGGGAGGAACTGTGAGGGGTGCTTTAGAGGGCTCCCACATTTACCTTTTCAGTGATGCCATTGAACTTGGCCAAGATGTTGAAGAGTGGCACCTGGGGGATGATGAGTTGCTCCTTCTCATCCTTGTAAAGTGGAGCAGTGGGAAGGTCCAAGGTCAAGTACATAAAAGTCGACTCAACCATGGTCTCCTGGTATTCATCATTATGCAGTAATTGCTCTTTCTCTTCTGCTGGCTAGGAAGAAAAAGCAATGAGATGGAATATGTGGGAGCCCAACAGAAGTCCAGAAACAAATCTCTGAAGGATGGGTAAAGCCTTGACAAAAAGGGGTCCCAAGAAACTATTATACCTCAGTCCGACTCATTTATGAAATCATTTATGAAACTGTATTTTGCCACAATTCCCAAAACACTTGAACTATCTGCCTCATAGTGTTCCTGAGAGTAAAGCATTCAATAAATGGGAGTTGTTGCTATGATTATCTGGGGTGGCTTTGTTTATACAGAAGAAAAACCATACCCCAGGCCCCAAGAGAAATCATAATGGAACACATACGAACCCCTACTGGTAGAACTTCACAGAATCAGCACAGAATGTCCCATTTCCACCCACTAAATCCCCAACAATAGGTTGGGATAGTCAAAAGTACAGTTCAGCCAAAATGCTCAGCCTATAATCAGGCATGAAACAGAACAGCCAAGTTCCACCAACTTACCAGATCTGGGTGTGGCAGTTTCTTAGTAAAGATTCTCATGGACCCCTGGAAAACATCTGTCACAATAGCTGCATAAATGAATAGCAAAATGCAGATTAAACGAGGCCGGAGAGAGAATTTTCAAATTCTTCAAACTTCCTTCTAAAATTAATTTTGGGAACAAGCTCTTATATCTTCCAACAACCTAGGACAAAAGGCTATGACTAATTATGTGAAAGCAATAATGAAAAAATACAACATCTAATTTCCCATAACAACATCTTTTGTGCATGGAATTGTCCATTCTCCAATGAACTCAAAGATCATAGAAACAGAAAGGATATAATGATTATAACAGCTTAAATGAAAAAGTTACTAAAAGGAATCTGCATTCTGGAATAAATGAAGAAATATCCCTTCTTCCCCCCTCCACTCTATCAAGTGTTTTGCCTTAATTTTAAGTTTTTCTTTATGACAAGTAAAAGTTCACTCTTCAGGGTTGTAGGAATTATCTTTTCCAGATGTGATAGAGATGTAAAGACAAAATACATCAATAAAATGCCTGCTTCTTCTTCTTCTTTTTTTTTAAAGAAAAAAGGAAAGCAGATCAAAGCTTTCGCCTGATAGTGTGGCTCACAGGACTTTTGAGACCCCTGATAAAAGGTCAGGACCTGGTGGAAACAGGATTGCTGAGTGACTTTCCTTCTGACCTCAGACAAGGTGCTTGGCCTCTGGGGATTTCAAAATCCCCACGTGTTCATTACAGTTGGAGATAGCAAAAGGCTGTGAAAACATTTTCATCCTAACAAAAACATCTGCTTCCAATAATCACTGGAGAAGACAGCAAAGCCACAAGAACACTGAGATCCCAGGAAGGAAGACTTATTTTCATCAGAACTTGAGAAAAGTGTCCCTTTCTTGGTCACCCACACTACACAGGCATGAACTGCAAAGGTGGAGAAAATGACATTCTCAAACACAACATTAACATCAGCATCACTTCCCCAACTAAAAGAAAAAAGGAAGAAAACACTGGGAGAATTTGTTTTTTGATTTTCTTTCCAGTTAGTTTACTAGTCAGCAGCAACCTGGTAGTTTGGTTTTTATTTCCTCCAGCAATTGTTTCCTTTACAAAGTGAAATGCATCAACATTTATTTCCTTATTATATCTGCAGCTCTGAAATGTGTCTTCCAGCCCCCAAATCAGATTCTACTACAATGACATCTGAAGTCTCAGCATAATAAACCTTTGATTGGGAACACCTTCTAGTCCAAGGAGAAATGACCTGTCCAAAGCAAAGTGAAGGCAGACAGGCATGAAGCCTAGCTGCCCTCTCTTACCCTAAGACCTCTTTGGGTCAGGAAGCCAAGATTAACCCTAGAACATCAGACAAAGAACTAGGGGTCTAGTACCAGAACTGAGAGCCCCCCTTATGAGCACGCGTGCACACACACACACACACACACCCCTCCACCTGACACAAAAGCAAGAAATGGACCCTATTTTAAAAGCCATTAGCCCAGCCAAGGAAAAAGGCTCCAATCTCACAGTACTAAAAGTTGACAGACCAACATAGTAGCTCTTTTCACCAAAACTACAACTTACTCTTCTTTTTTTTCTTTGTCCCACCCAGAGCTGAGTGCAAGGCATTCAGGAACCAGGAAAGAAAGTCTACCCCATCACCTGCAAGGAAAGACATGGAAAAGGTCAAGTCTTAGGGAAGCCCGTACCAGAAGCACAACTAATGATTCCCTCAAAATATGTCACATAATGACTATCCCTTCAAGTCCATCAAGCCTTACAGGGAAGTGATATACATGTCTGACCACAGAGATTTAAAGATAAAAGGGAGCTGGGAGCTCAGATAGTTCAAACTAATCACTTAACAGAGAAGATCACAGATGAAGGGCAGGGATCTCTCCTAGCTAGGAGAGACACATCTAAGGCCCAGAATTACTGACTCCCCACCCAAAACTCTCTCCATTACATAAATGCCCTAAAAATGAAGCCAGTGACAGACCTAAGCTGGCCAACAGAGAAGCCTGATTTGGGAGGGGAAAATACCATAGCCCAACCCTGGAGTGAAACATTCTATATACTCTCAGTTAAATTTTTTTTTTTAAATGTACAGAATTACAGCAATACAGACTAAATAACTGAAGAAGTGGTAATTACCTATGAGTAAACCAAGTTACCAAAAAATATACCTAAATTAATTTATTCAACACCATACCAAATTACCAAGGAACTATAAAATTAGAAAGAGTGAAATGAAATAAATCACAAAGAAGAAAAGGAAATTCAAGGAAAATGAGGAAGGGATAAAAAGTGGGAAAGAAGAGGAACTTGCAGTACCAGACCTCAAACTATATTACAAAGTAGTAATCACCCTCCCCTCCCAAAAAAACCACCTGGTACTCTAAAAAATAAAAAAGGTCAATCAGTGGAACAGATTACATACACAATACAGAAATAAACACTCAGAGAAGTCTAGTGTTTGATGTGCCCAAAGATTCAAATCCCTGGACTCATAACTCACTCTGACAAAAAATTCCTGAGAAAACTGGAAAGTTATCTGGGAGAAATGATGTAGACCTACATTTCATACTATATCAAAATAAGTTCTTAATGGATACATTATAATGTCATTAAAGGAGATGACAACTGGAGAGCAAAAAAGAAATCACTTTTCCGCTCTATGGATACAGTTTCATGAACAAGGGATAAAGAGGATCACAGAATATGGACAAATTTCAATTATGTAGAATGTTAAGTTTTGTACAAAACAGATGCAGTTAAAATTAAAATGAAAACAGATAAGAAAAAACATTTATAGAAAATTTCTTAAAAGTATCATTTCATAAGGAACTGGTTCATATCTGTAAGAATGAGTCATTTCCTAACTGGTAAATGGTCAAACAACATGAAGAGATAATTTTCCAAGGAAGGAATCAACCAGCCTATCAACAGCCACATGAAAATATGTTATAAATCACAAATAATTTGGAAATTATTAAAGTATCTCTGAGGTTCGAAAGTTGACAAAAATGGAAAATGACAAATGCTGAAGGAGCTGGAGGAAAACACATTAGGCGGGAAATGAATTGGTACTGCCATTCTGAAAAACAATTTAGAACTATGCTCCCCAAATTACTAAATTATGCTACAGTATGGACCAAGCAATACCACTACCACATCTATATCTCAAAGAGATTAAAGAAAAGGATCTATATGTACAAGAAGATTCATAGCTACCTATTTTGTAATAGCAAGAACTGGAAACCAATGGAATGTCCATCAAATGAGAAATGGTTGAATAAATTATGGCATTTAAACATGAGATACTATTATGGTACAAGGAATTATGAAAAGGATTGCTTAAGAGAAATGTGGAGAGATTTCTATGAACTGATAAATTAGCAGAAACAAAACAATTTCCACATTAATGACATAATAGAAAAACAACACTGAAGGTCACAAAAACTTTGATCAATGCAATGACATCAATGATTCTAGAGGACTGATGATGAAGTTTGCTATCTTCTAAGAAGTGATGGACTTAGGGTACATGATGAGATTTCTTTTTTGGACAGAACTGCTGGGGAAATTGGTTTTGCTTGACTATGCATATGTTACAAGGATTTTCTTTTTTTTTTTAATGATAGAGGAAAGAAGTGAGAGAGAAAATGATTTATGTTTACTGAAAACATATCTACAATTTTTAAAAAATATACAGGAGAGAACAGAAGGCCAAAAAGAATCACAAAAAGCAGGACAATTTCAAAAATTGCAGGTTAGATTTATTAGATATTTTAGAAGAAAAAGAAGCTGAATATAGAGCCCTGCCATTTCCTATTTTTCTTTCTATTATGTATAGAGAAACATCCATTTTATTTGGTGCTTAAGTCCAGAATATAAGTACATTTTTAAAAGAAGCCAATCTTTTTTCAGTTTTCTCTCCCTTGTCTTTATTCATATTCTTAGAGATGAAGTCCAGGGCAGAACTAAAGAGCCAAACACCACTGAGGCTTCTCACCTGTTTTAAGGGTTGGACAGTCAACCAACGGGTATTACAAAGCGCCTACACAAAAACGCCCTTGCGCGCCTGTTCTTGGCCAGGATGTGCTGAGAAGAAAAAGGAAGCTGCTCAGGGCCCAGAAGACAATCCCCTACCTCCCCCTGCTATCCAGATGTCTGAGATGAGGCAAGCCTGAAGCATCAAGGGGTCCCCCCATCAGTTCTAAAAGATTGAGGGAATTCCTAGAATCTGCGCTTGTTTCCAAACTTGCTCCCCTTCTGTGCCTGTAACCAAAACTGTTACCACAGACTTATGAGGCCCCCAAACTCCTGTTAACCTCACCTCTTTCAATGAAGGCTCTTGAACGGTAGCAGCTCTGACTGCCCCAGCACAACAGGTGCCAGTAAAGCCTTTTTTTCCCCAACAATCCTACATGGCAGGTACTTACTAGTGCTGCCCCAAAGGATTACAGGCTATCTCAAAAGATGCTGAGCTCAGCATCTACACCCAGAGAGAGGCTTGTGGGAACTGAGTGTGGACCGCAACATAGCATTCTCACTCTTTTTGTTGTTTGCTTGCATTTGTTTTCTTTCTCAGGTTTTTTTTTTTTTTCTTCCTTCTTGATGTGATTTTTTCTTGTGCAGCAAGATAACTGTATAAATATGTATACATATATTGGAATTAACATATATTTTAGCATATTTAACATATATTGGACTACCTGCCATCTAGGGGAGGGGATGGGGGAAGAAGGGGAAAATTTGGAACAGAAGGTTTTGCAAGGGTCAGTGTTGAAAAATTACTCATGTATATATTTTGTAAATAAAAAGCTTTAATGAAAATTTTAAAATAAATAAATAAGGGAGGGGGCTGTCTTAAATGTTAGCTAACATAATTATTGCCACTACTCTCCTAAATGGCATCTGGGTGGCACAGTAGATACTCATCTTCATATCTGGCTTCAGACACTTCCTAGCTCTGTGACTCAGGACAAGTCACTTCACCCATGTTTGCCTCAGTTCCCTGGTCTGTCAAATGAAGTAGAGAAGGAAATGGCAAAACTTCTATACTTTCACCAAGAAAACTCCCAACAGGCCTGAAGAACAGGCATCCATCCCAATGCAGAAAAGGAGCTTCCCCTGCCTCTCCCTCTCTCTTCCAGACTTTGTGATGTCATGTTTGTGATTCTGATGAACAGGCAGAATGGTGGCAAGTGCACCTAAGTCACTTCTAACAGAAGAGATGCTTCAGCTTCTTAATCCTAGGGAATAAAGATTTGGCTTCTTGAAGCACCCCGTCCTGCCACTGGGCACAAACTGTTAGCACGGACCAGATCAGAAGCTGGATGTCTGCTTGGGCAGAGACGAAATCTACAGACTACTCTGAACTTGGGCACAGCATCTCTCAGGGGAAAATTAGACAAATTATCAGCTCAGAAACACCTCAAGTCAGCACTCAGTAAATAACAATTAATAGTCACTAAGCACCTACTGTGTGCCAGGCACTGTGCTAAGAAATGAGGATACAAAAAGTGGCAAAAACAGTCTTTGCCCTGAAGGACCTTACAATCTAATGGCGGAGACAATTAATACAAACAAAGCAAGCTTTTTGCAGGATAAATCGGAAATAGAGGAAAGGCACTGGAAGTAAAAAGGTTAGGAAAGGCCTCCTGTAGAAAGTGGCAATTTAGCTGGGACTTAAAGGAAACCAGGGAGGTGAGTGGTCAGAGTGGAGGAGAGCCAGAAAGGATGAGCTCTGAGAGATGGAGCTCCTTGTTCATGGGAGAGCCAGCAGCCAGGGGCACAGAAGCAAAGACTACATAGTAGAGAATAAGGTGAGACTGAAAAGGCAGGGGGAACGAGAACATGGTCAGATTTTTATAAGAAAATCACTTTAGTGGCTGAATGAAGAATGGAGGCAGGTCGGTCCCGCCACTCCTGCCATAACACAGGCCTAAGGTGATAAGGGTCTGCACCAAGGGGAGGGGGAAGGCGGCAGCATCAGAGAGGAGGAAGCATCTTCAGAAGAAGCTGCAAAGATGACATCGCCGGGACTTGGCAACAAATGAGCTAGGGGTTGGGGATTCCCGAGTTTGAGAGCTAGAATCAGAATTGGGGGGGAGGTATTATCCTCCTCAGAAATAGGAAGATTTGGAAGGAGGAGGCCTGGGGAAAAGATAAAGAGCATGGTTTTGGACATGCTGAATGTGAGCAATCTGAGCTTAAGACGGTGTAATCAGTGGGCACATCCCTGCACAATCTGTGATGTACAGACAAGGAACTTGAGAGCTGCTGGGACTCCCCTCTTTCTCCTCTCCAGGATCCCCTACGACACTGCAGATGTCCGGTTTGGGAGCTGGGACAGAAGAGGAGGAGGGGGCAGCCGGGGGTATTGTGGGTAGAGTGCCAGCCCTGAGTCAGAAGGGCCCAAGTTCAAATCTGGCCTCAGATATTTACCAGCTGTGTGACCCTGTGCAGGTCATTTGCCTCAGACACACACGCACATGGAGGAGAGCCCTGTTCCTCACCTTGCTTAGTGATCTGAAAAGTTTTCTTGCTGCAAAGAACGACGGCCTGAAGCATCTCATGGGGAGAAACGTGTGCCTTGAAATTTCGAGGATTCCACAGCTTCCTCATCAGTTCTCCAAAACGCTGCACCAATAAGAACATGATGTCCCCAGGAGGACGTTTGATATTCTTGTAGTTCTCTTCTTCAAGGAAGTAGTTGCGGAGGGGTGGGACATTAGACAAAGCCTGGAAGCCAAACAGTCAGGATCAACCCTTCAAGGTTCTGCAGTGCTCCCCAAAGGGAAAGGCTCAAACCAAGATCTCCTATCCCATTTGCCTGTGAATGTCCCCCACAGGATAAAAAATAAATTAGCCCCCTAGAGAAAAGCATCACTTATTGACTGCCACTCTATGATGGGAAGGAAGATGAAAGCCTGGCCTTTCCCTTTGGGGGCATTTGTTCCCAGGGGTACCAGGGATGTGAACACTGGACGTCTGCTACTGCTCTCAATCCCTGTTCCACTCTCCCCCAGAGATGGGAAGAGCTAAAACACGGGCACCAAGGAGCACTGGCTCCCATGGGCTATGAAGGGCATGGTCACAAAAATTCTCCCAAACCTGGGAAGATGTTTCTCATTCCCATGGAGCCTTTCTCCCAAATTCCCATCAAGCTCTAGTTTCCTGACCAACTTAAGGCCAAGTGATGAGAGGTTCAGACGCCCCATGGTGAAGTCCCTGAACAATCAGAGGGCTCTAGAAGTCTCCCTCCTCAGCACCCTCCCCACGGGTGGAGATGCTCTTCCCTCTGAGTTCCAAACCTTCAGAACCTTCCTTCTGGTCAAACATTCTCCCACTTCTATGACTGACTCGCTGATGCTTCAGCTACAATTTGTGGCTGGAAGAATGTTTGTGGCAGCCTTTTTTGTAGTGACTAGAAACTGAAAACTGAATGGATGCCCATCAACTGGAGAGTGGCTGAATAAATTATGGTATATGAATGTTATGGAATATTATTGCTCTGTAAGAAACGACCAGCAGGATGATTTCAGAGAGGCCTGGAGAGACTTGCATGAACTGATGCTGAGTGAAACGAACAGAACCAGGAGATCCTTATACCCGGCAACAAGACTATATGATGATCAATTCTGATGGACATGGCTCTCTTCAACAATGAAATGTGTCAAACCAGTTCCAATTGTTCAGTGAAGAAAGCCATATACACCCAGAGAGAGGTATATGAAATGTGGACCACAACATAACATATTCATGGTCTCTATCGATGTTTGCTTGCATTGGGTTTCCTTTCTCAGATATTTTTTGTTCATGTAGATACGATTGTTCTTGCACAGCAAGATAAGTGTGGAAATATGTATACATATATTCAACTTGTCAAGTATTTTAATATAATTAACATGTACTAGACTTCCTGACATCTAGAGGAGGGGAGGGGACTAGGGGGAAAATTTGTAACAGAAAGCTTTGAAAGGGTCAATGTTGAGGAACTACCCATACATATGTTATGCAAATAAAAAGCTTTAATTAAAAAAAAAAATTAAAAAAAAATTTAAAAATACGATTTGTGGCCGGTTTCCCTATCAATAAATGTATTTCAGCAAATATTAGTGCAAGGTACCATAAGGGATCAAAGTTGGAAAGGCCTTTGGAGGCCAACAAGAGCCTGTCCAGCCCAAACTCAGTATTCCAGGAGAGCGGAACCAAGATGTTGGGATGGTCCTTTCTCCTCTATCAAGTACCACTAAAGTCATAGTTCAGTGCTGGCAGAAGCAACAACTTGTAGACTTGTTGTGATCATTTTGTGGCAGTAAGCCCAGGAAATTACAAGAATAATGATCACCTTTGGTGGGAAGAAAGGAACTAGCCTGTATTAAGTGCCTGCTTCAGACCAGGCACCGTCCTAAGCACTTTTCAAATATATCTCATTAGATCCCACAGCAATCCTTGGAGGTAAGTGCTATAATGATCTGTATTTTACAGCTGAGGAAACTGAGGCATTCAAAGGATAATAAGTTACACCGCTAGGAAATGTCTGAGGTCATATCTGAACTTTATAGCTTGACTCCAGGCCCAGCACACTATCCAGTAAACCCTTAGTGCCTATGATGGCACAACTCCATTGTTGGGCCTAGGCTGCCCCCCACCCCATATTAATATAAACAATCTAAAAGAGGCTCTCTGCTCAAAGTTTCTCATGGCCACATCATATGTAATTACAACAAAGTGAAGCAAAGGAGCTAGATGAATTGCAGCCAATAACACACTAACCTTACCAAGGGCAGTGTGACAGAGTAGGGAGCAGCTTGTCCTGGAGTCAGAGGAGTCTGAGTTATTTAATCTGGGCCAAATCCCACAATTTCTATGAACCTCAAGAAGAAAGCTCCAAGTGAAGAGAGATTTGTAATGATGGATGTTGTTTTCACACCAATGAAATGACAAAAGCTTGCCATACTGATGTGCTAGCGTTAATGTAATGAAATATAATACAATTAAAAATGACAAGATGAGGAACATAAAGAAATCTAGAGAAGCCTTTATCAAACACAAAGCCAACAAGGTGTACTAATATGGAAAAAAAAAAGGAAGAGTGAAGGGGAATGGGAGAGAATTCTAACCGAGATAAAAATATGGCCATAAAAGGTCACAGTTTAAGCACCAGAATTCATTTAAACATAGTTCCTAAGCAAGCATGGCTATCTCCTTTGAAGTCTGGAATGTTTGGAGAGGAAAGGCCTCCACTCCCAGCTCTCAGTCACCCCCGACTGATCAAGGCTGTGGAGAAATGGCTCCCACTGTCTCCAGGAAACCCTTCTCATCACAGGGTTCCTGGGGACCACACAAGGACATGGGAAGAAAACCTTGGCCGGTCCTGGACGTGGGCCCTCTGCTTCTCTCCCTTTAAGTAAAAAAGTAAAAGGGCAGGTTATTCTGAGGCCCCGTCTTGGAGCTGCCCCATGCCAGCTCTCTGGAGCTAGGCAACCACCTATCAAGCGGCCTGTGAAGCAAACTCTTCAGGAATGGGCTGGACCACAGGGATTCTGTAAGTGACTCTGCACTGAAATCAAGCTGAATGTCAGATCAAACAGGTACAATTTCACTAAGGTTATTTCTAACTTGTCTAAGTTATTTTTTAAGTGGGAGTGAAATAGTAAGTACCATCTCCGGCCCAGGACAAGCAGAAGTTGGGACACTGAGCCACCTCTGGTTACCACCTTGATGCTATCAAAAAATTCCCAAACCCAAAAGGCAGCGAGGTGATGTAATGGACAGAGCACCGGCCCTGAAGTTTAACCTGAGTTCAAATCTGGCCTCAGATACGTAACACACACACAAAGCTGTGTGACCCTGGGCAAATCATGAAACCCCAATTGCCTCAAAAAAAAAAAAAAAAAAAAAAAAAAAAGGACTAAAAAATTCCCAGATCCACTCAGCTCAGCCCAACATAGCAAGAATGATTGCAGCAGCAAGAGAAGAAACAGGAGCCAACACACAGCACTTTCCTATGGCATGGACAAATATCATCTACCCCAATCTACAAATAAAGAAGCCGGGGCTGAGGGAGGGTCACAGATCCGTCCAGTCACACACTCTTGGATCCCAGAGGCCACAGAAAGTGGCTGCACCTTGGCCTAGCATCAGGTGCTCAACTGGCCCGGGCGGCGAGGCCGCCCCTCCCCATCCAGCCTCCCCTAAGGAAGCCTTTCTCACGACCCACCTGCAGCACAGCGTTGGCGTAGTCATTAGCCTTGATGTTATTCAGCCCTACGATACCAGGCAGGTAGGTGGTCCCGTCATAAGCCCGAGACAGCTTAGCCTGCTTGTCAAGGTTGGAAATCTGTTGCTTGGTGAACGTGGGCTTCAAAACGTACTACAAAGAGAAGCACACAATCAGCAGAGGAGTGAGGAGCAGACTTCCTCCCCGAGAACAAAGGGGCTGCTGAGAAGGGGCAGCCAGCATGGCCCTGTCTGCAGTTACTGTGCTCCATCCAGGCCAGGGCGGAGGGGCCACTTCTGAATTACGACACCAGGAGCCGCCATTTCTGGAATCGCCCCCCGATCTCACTTAATCTTCCAAACAACCCGCTGTGGTCAGTGTCTTTATGATCCTCATTTATCAAAGGGAGAAGCCAAAGCTGAAGAAGCCCAGGCCATATGACTAATTAAAAGGTCTGCAGCAGCATCTGGACCCAGGTTTTCCAGACCCCAAGTCTATCCAGCACTGCCCCCTCCCCCCAGCTGTCCTAACACTCAAATACTAAACTTCAGGTCAACAAAATAAATTGCTACTTTTCACCCACCAGCCTAGCAGGAAGTTGTTCTTTCTCCTCAGTCCCATCAGTGACATAACTTATTAATGATTCCATGTCACACAAGCCACAAATTCCCAGGATCCCAACTTTGGGATACAAATTGTATCCATTCCTCTCTCCTCCCAAAGGGGAGACCCCAGAACCCTTTGGGCTACATTCAGACAAAGAGGTAGGTTGGCACACAAGGGAAAGAGGCTCCCCAGAGACTTGGCATGTTCCATAATGACACATACAGTGATGTCTTCCAGTGAGGAATCAATGATTTCGTAGTTGTCTGGAAGGCAGTAAAACTTGAGGGTGTGCAGGTTAAGGAACACATGGTGGCTGAACTGGACACTGTGAATGTAGGCATGAGACTTCAGCCCTCGTCCTGGGGGAAAGAAGGAAAGAACATTAGAAGGGAGGCAATTTGAAGGGGCTGATGATTTTCCCTGGGTCTCAATATTATCACATTACACTCAGTAATAATAAAACCTCATTCCAGAAAGGAATCTCCTAAGGGCCAGTATTCAAGGAATTCAATTCCTTTCTTCAGGTTTCTAAAACTCTCCCTAGAATACCTTGGAAGTATTCCCTGGCAAGGGGCAAGTAGGCAATAGGCCTGTCTTCCTCCCAGCCCTGACCTCTCACTAAAACATTCTGCTCCTGTATTTCCAACTTCTTACTCTGTCCCTTGAACTGAACCTTCAGCATCATAGACCTAAAACCAGATTCCTCACCACTTTCCAAAATCTGCCCCATTCCCCAACTTTCATTTTCCAACAGTAAAGCTGTTCTCCCTATTCCTTAAGCCAGAAAACTTATAATCCTCTTTGACTTTCCACTCTTCCTTTAGTATAAATCTTACCAGATCATTTTTTCCTTTGAAACATCCTTTCCTCTCCATTTCTACTCATCACCCCCATGCAGGTCTTCCTGAGACTCATGTTTACCCTTCCTAATCTACCTCACACACTGCCACAAGACTCATTTTAAATAAACATTACACCCTTTATGCTATTCCCAGGTCTCCAACTTTCCAGGCTCCCTACTACATATTAGGCTGAAGTGCTTCCATTTGGCTTTTATTAGAATTTAAGCTACGTTTTTCACTGTCTCTTTATCCCCAGGCTCTAACACAGGGCCTGCTATATGGAGGTGCTTAATAAATGTCTAGTTCATTAAGCTGGATTGAAATCCCACCTCTCTAACGCTAGCTCCTTTTATTCCCCTATGCAGACTGTCCATTAATCATTTCCCCAGAATATATCCCATTTGTCTCTGTTTTGGACCCCCATTTGAGCTGGCTTCCATATGACCTAGCTAAATCTTCCTCTGTCTTGAAAGCCGAACATAAAAGTCAAATACTCGTGGTCACAGCCGAGGCCAGTCTCTGCCTTCCGTAAGGACCAGGGATCAGCAATGCTGAGCTCAGCATGCTATTACAGGCTGCCTAGCCACCTCCTGTGGGCAGCAAGCCTATCTTTTAGATCTTTCAGTATCTGCACAGTTCAGAAACATGCTAGAATAAACTTTCTGTAAAAGACTGAGCAGAAGTACCTGACCTCATCACAAGAATGGCTCAAAGGGATTCTCAGCAAAGCTATTACCTTTCTTCACAAAACTCAGGCCAAAGAACTACCTGATCCCAAAGGTACTGGCAGACACTGCTAAAAACACCTGGGCTCCTTTTGGCAGGCTCTGATCTGACCCCATTCAGGCAAGTGTGGAGCTCTAGGTCACATGAGGCATATTTACCCTGAAAGTACTTGCCACACACCAGGCAGGCGTACGCATTGATGTGTGAAAGCGAAATGGAGCAGAGTTTTTCAAAGTCAAAGTCCAGGACACTCCTGAAAGAACAACAGGAAAACAATGAACAGGAATGAATTATTAAGCCAAGGCTGAAGTCCTCAAGGAGTGCAATGAACCTGACGTGTGGGACGCACTCCAGACCACAAATCTGTTCTCATTACAGCCCTCTCCTGACATAATCAGACACCGAACCTCTTTCTCAAACCCCCTTATTCTCCCCATCTGCTGGGCCAGGGTACACGGAGCAGACCCACAGCCCTCCTCTACATCCACTGGTGTCCATAAGAAGCTGGGCATGTTTCCCTGCCCAATGACTCAGGGTCTTCCTAGGCCTGTGTCTTCATCTCCAGAATGAGAAGACTCCACAGGATGGGCCTCTCCAGTTCTAGATCCATGATCTACCATGGCTCTATGACCTGTGTGGCCAACATGCAAGGTCCCATCTCCTCCCCATCCTCAGGGTCCTTATCTGTAAATAAGGGGCCACGCTACATATCCTCTGAGGTCCCTTCTAACTCCAGATCGACAATCCAAAGATATGAAATAAGAGGATCTCATTATGGCTTGAATGAATACCTAATTAAGACAGACCTGGGGTAAGAGGGAAGGAGATTTTAAAAATATCCTCAAGTGAAATCATAATACATCATGAGGTATTCACTAGACAAATATTTATTAAGTACCTACTATATTCAAAGGCACCACATATTAGGCACCAGGGACACAAAGATGAAGAATTTACAATGCCTGCCTCTTAGGGATGTGTCTATTGAGAGCATCTGATGCTGTACAAATGAGATTACAGAGCAGAATAAGGCAGAGCTTAAAAAAAGAAAGACTTGGGGAGAGAGAAAGTTGAGGGAAATCACTGACAGCTGGGAGGATGAGAAGAAGCCAGTTCTGTTGGCTCTTGAAGGAAGAGAGACCCTGCAGAAAGGGGCATCGTGGAAGTCAAGCGGAAGAGGTCTCAACAAAGAGAAAGGGACATTTATGGCATAGCAAACAGATCCTAAAGGAGAAGAGCAAGGGAACATTCTCATGCACCCAAAGATTTTCTAATTTATGTGATGAACACAAGAAAAAAGAGCCTCCGTAATCACTAAAATCCATGAAACACACATCTGCTTTTGCATGAAAAGGAGGATTTGCAAACACCACCTTCCCTATATCTACCAAAGCTAAAAGCCTATTTCATTTATGTTCAGGTTCAGACACAAGTTCACTCTTCTACAAACTGGGCTATAAAGTGGAAATCTTCTGGCACTCAAAGCTCTCAAAAGGATAAAATGTGAGCAGCTCTATTTTATGGCATTAACTATGGAAGACATACAAACCAACTGGCTCTTGCAATGGTTTTTATGTTCTTCCAAACCAGCCTTAATGCAGTTTTCTGATCAACAATGTTCCTTTTGCCCAAGAAACTCAACTTTTCTCAGTTTCACTGACCTGTTAATGGTGTCCAGGTAAGGGCAATGGCGACTCCTTCGATCCTCAGAGTCCAAACGTCCATATCGCACTGAAATGGAAAATTACAACAAAGGTTAGTGACAGGCAAAAGTTTAAATAAGGGGGCAGCCAAAGCTCTGAGCTCAATTCGATGGCTGTGTAAAACAGAGCACTCAAAAGAAAGCAATCAGCCACTACCGAACAGAGACCAGTCCTAGAATGAGAACATAAATTCCCCCAGTCATATCCCAAAACAGGGGGGTACCTCACCACTTCTCCCCTGGATGGCTAGAACAGTCACCTCATGGCATTCTAACTGGCCCTGTAGGATAAAATGCACACTCTTAGCTTAATATTATTATTATAGTATATATTATATTATAATTTAAGGCCTTCCAGGATCTTACTCCAACTTACTTAAGTTTACCAACTTCAGTTCATTTTAGTCTCCTTCATAGACTTTATGGTATATCCAAACTAGAACAGATTCCCTCCTCTTCCTGGCAAACTTTTCTTTTACAAGACCCAATTCAGGTGTCCCCTATTTATTAAAATGTCCCTGTCCTTCAACTGAAAGTTCTCTCCCTCTCCAAATTTCTCTCAGCATTCTGTCCAAACAGTTCCTTGG